>LPNX011208224.1:115537-125627 GCA_001517045.1 Pseudotsuga menziesii | reverse complement strand
GTTGTAGATTAGATCATTGACCTTTGAATGGGATATAGATGCCATTAGAAGGTTTTGCACAATAGATATTTGTCTAAGGCAACCACATAATCTCTCTAGAGCAAACCTTTGGCCGTTGAGTGGGATATGGTTGCCATTAGGACATTTTCAGCCGAGGCAAAGTTCCAGCCAGGACAAAATCATAGCTCCCTCTAGAAAACTTAACACCACCATTGGCCTATCATCTATGGTTTTAGAAAGAAGATGATCTAAAGCGCCAAACACTCTTTGTATACTTTTAATCCTACTGCATTCAAACTGTTTGAAGGAATGTAAGCACATGGCTATATTCCAGGCATCATAAGCTTCAATAGCCACATCAAAGGGATTTGGAGGAATGAAAAAATTGAGGATGAGGTCAAGCTTTTCATCCAAATTATGAGGAAACAACGAGCTCCCAATCTTCTTACGTATAATACCTAGTAGATGGGTTCTACAAGACAAACAAATTCAATCGGGCAGAGTTCCATGCGTGGCGGAGTTCCAGCTGGGGAAGAGGCAAGTGCTTGCCTAACCTATACTTGTTAGCTTAGTTTGATAGAATCCATGAAAGTGCCCATGATTCTGCCTTCCATTTACATGCAAATGGTCAACAAAAAGGATCTTGACCTAGTAGTTTATCTTCAGATTCCCCCTTTAGCATTCAGGGGAATATGTATGTTGTGCGAATTAGAGCATGATTTTATTACCCATGTCAGAGACATTCTTAACACCTCACTTTCTTTGACATAATTTGTATACATTATCTAGGGGCAACAAGCAAGTGCTTGCCCTATCCTATAATTATTAATTGGAAGATTGAGGCCAGCAAATAAACCATGATGTGGGAACCACTTGCATGTGCCATAAGTTTAAATTTTGATACCTATCGTCGATACCACACATGAAAGCTTTTGTTTTCTGCAATAAATTGTGTACCACACATGAAAATTTTTGTTTTCTGCAATAAATTGTGTACCAAACATGAAAATTTGTGTACCTTCCATCTGCTACAGGTGAGTACCACCATTGTTGGGCATATAGTTTGAATCATTCACCACTCGCTTTGTTGTCAATATGTTGGTTTTACTTATTGTTGGGCATACAGTTTGAATCATTCACCACTCGCTTTGCTGTCAATCTGTTGGTTTTACTTTTAAGAAGTGTAGAAAACCCAAGAATAAGCACTTAATGATTGAATGAATGAAAATTTTAATAACATTCACCAGGCTCAGTAGTCGACCAAAAGATTCATAGCTCTAACTCTTCTCTATAAAATGGATGACTAACCCATCCCACCCATCATGTGTTCAGTTCAGGTGCAACACCCACGGCAGATTAGTTGAACTCTAAGGAGGGGAATTCTCCAACTGTAGGCGGAGGAGACAATCTTAACTGAACAATCCAGTGTTGTTACCTACCATTTGTGGGGGCAGGCAACACTCCATGCAGAATTTGCTCGGGGACCCGTAAGATGCTTTATTACTTCATCCGATCGTGGGGGCAAGGAGAAATTTCATCCAAGAAAAGCATAATAGAGGTTGGGAAACATATTTCCTGGAGGTTGGTGATGGACCTAGACATAGATGTTGAGGAGGAACATTGGAGCTTTGGGGCCACATTGGTACACATAAGAGAACATGTGGCACATAGTTGGAGGAAGAGTGCCTTGCATGAGGACACTTGAATAGTGGACTGTTATGAAATAGGGAGTGTTGGACTAACATATTGTTGGAGAGTGCACCATGTTAGAAGAAGACAGGAGGCATTTAGTCTAAGGAAGATCTGAATAGTGGACTGTTATGAAATAGGGAGTGTTGGACTAACATATTGTTGGAGAGTGCACCATGTTAGAAGAAGACGGGAGGCATTTAGTCTAAGGAAGATCATGACTTGGAGGGTGTTTTACTTTGGGGGTTGGATAAACCCGCGTTTGACAGATACACATCCTTGTATTGTAGAGCACTCCATGAGTGGTTTCCTTGTTTTTTACTTGTATGGACTTATTCCTTATTTTATGTTATCCTCCCTCACCTATTGTATATACAAGGGAGGAAAAAGCACTTTTATACATTATCATCATTGGGAAACCCTAGGAGCTAGAGTTTAGAGTTCACGAGGCACCTCTAGGAGACTACCAAGGAAAAGAGAGACCAAATGTGGAGGGATTGCTCTTGTGTGATGCTAGAGTATGAGCTATAATGTAATGATCCCAAATATGAGCAAAATTTTGCAAAGATACATGCAATCAGATTCAGCACTATGTCAAATACCCCTCTTAAGTACTACTGTATATTACTGTTGGAGTCAAATAATTTGGAAAGGCACTTTATCGCAGATCTAGGTGTGAAGTTTTGTCAAACACTTTGCATATGTAGTNCAAAGATACATGCAATCAGATTCAGCACTATGTCAAATACCCCTCTTAAGTACTACTGTAGATTACTGTTGGAGTCAAATAATTTGGAAAGGCACTTTATCGCAGATCTAGGTGTGAAGTTTTGTCAAACACTTTGCATATTATGTACTGTAGACGTCTGTCTACTGTAGAGTCAAATCTCATTGGTTTGGTTTGATGTAATGGTGGGGGTTTGTGATCCCATACTCATCAAGCACACAACATTTTAGAAAATATATCACACATAGCACTATGCTTAAAATGTACCTCAGTTTGACAGCACAGTGAATGAAAGTTTATACCAGATTTATGAGATTTAGTTCCTGTAGATGACTGCTGGTAAAAATGCATATAGCAATGATTTTTAAAGAGAATAAATGCAGGAGAATTCAGTACTGAATGGTACCTTCTATTCCATACAAAATCAAGTAGTACATTCATCTTCTTTGTGGACATTTGATGACTGCCTATGTCTGTCCTTAGTTCAGCAGTATAAGTCTATATTCTTCTCAACAATGAACTTAGCCCTACCTGTAGATGATTGACTGCGACTTCCGAAGGCTGAGTTAAATCTCTAGTCCANCTTAGTTCAGCAGTATAAGTCTATATTCTTCTCAACAATGAACTTAGCCCTACCTGTAGATGATTGACTGCGACTTCCGAAGGCTGAGTTAAATCTCTAGCCCATGTTCTAAGAATAACATGGCTATAGTTGTCAATGCCTGCGACCTTCGTAATACCTAATTTTCTTTAAGATCGTTTGTAGACTCAATCCCATGGGAAGAGGCAAGTGCTTGCCTAACCAGTACTTGTTAGCTTAGTCTGGTAGAAGCCATGAAAGTGCCCATGATCCTGCCTTCCATTTACATGCAAATGGTCAACAAAAAAAATCTTGACCTAGTAGTTTATCTTCAGATTCCCCCTTCAGCATTCAGGATAATATGGATGTTGTGTGAATTAGAGCATGATTTTATTGCCCATGTCAGAGACATTCTTAACAACTCACTTTCTTTGACATAATTTGTATACATTATCTAGGGGCAACAAGCAAGTGCTTGCCTATCCTATAATTATTAATTGTAAGGTTGAGGCCAGCAAGTAAACCATGATGTGGGAACCACTTACATGTGCCATAAGTTTAAATTTTGATACCTATCATCGATACCACACATGAAAGCTTGTGTTTTCTACAATAAATTGCGTACCACACATGAAAATTTGTGTTTTCTGCAATAAATTGTGTACCAGACATGAAAATTTGTGTTTTCTGCAATAAATTGTGTACCTTCCATCTGCTATAGGTGAGTTCCCACCATTGTTGGGCATACAGTTTGAATCATTCACCACTCGCTTTGTTGTCAATATGTTGGTTTTACTTATTGTTGGGCATACAGTTTGAATCATTCACCACTCACTTTGCTGTCAATTTGTTGGTTTTACTTTTAAGAAGTGCAGAAAACCCGAGAATAAGTACTTAGTGATTGAATGANGGGCATACAGTTTGAATCATTCACCACTCACTTTGCTGTCAATTTGTTGGTTTTACTTTTAAGAAGTGCAGAAAACCCGAGAATAAGTACTTAGTGATTGGATGAATGAAAATTTTTAATAACGTTCACCAGGCTCAGCATTCAACCAAAAGATTCACAGCACTAACTCTTCTTATAAAATGGATGACTAACCCATCTCACCCATCATGTGTTCAGTTTAGGTGCAACACCCACGGTAGATTAGTTGAACTCTAAGGAGGGGAATTCTCCAACTATAGTCGGAGGAGACAATTTTAACTGAACAATCTAGTGTTGTTACCTACCATTTGTGGGAGCAGGTAGCACTCCATGCAGAATTTGCTCGGGGACCTGCAAGATGCTTTATTACTTTCATCCGACCGTGGGGTCAAGGAGAACTTTCATCCGAGAAAAAGCATAATAGAAGTTTAGTAATTTAATTAGGAAGGGAGTTACTTACTCAACCAAAACTGGCGAGCAAACAGAATGAGCTTCAGACTGTTGCTAGGAGATAATGGATGCCCAAACAGCCAGCTAGGATATGACTTTTATAATAAAAAAAACTTTACTTTATTAATCTTAGGAGGGAGGTACAAGGAAAATAAGGAAGAGAATAGCTCCGAAGAGGTAAGAAGGTCAAGCACTTTCCAAGAGATGGTAATTTTACTAGTGGAAGGGTGACCTATCCATAGGGTAACTTTATGAGTTAAAAGGTGGCCTTGCCCTCCGTCCTTATCATATGGTAAATTGTCCTCTTAGAACCTGGATTTATCATATTGTAAATTATCCAGCATAAGGGTGGCCTATAGTGTGGTAGATTATCCTCTAAGAACCTAGCCTTATCATATGGTAGATTATCCTCTGTGAACTTATCCCTGTGACCGTGGAATATGGACCTTTAGAGGCTGGCCCTAGCTTGTCAATTCTCACTCAATAAAATGGCCTTATCTCTGGAATATGGATTCAACACCAGTCATACTCGTAAGTAAAAAGGTTGGTTCCTACAGACTTTGTATTTACTATCAAGCATTAAATAAAATTACTGTTAAATATAAGTTTCCCATTACATTTGTGGATGAACTTCACGGTGCTAAGTATTTATCCAAGTTTGGTCTGAAATAGGTCTATTACCAAATAAGGATACGAGAAGAGAACATTCCCAAAATAGCCTTCTGTACCCATGAAGACCTGTATGAATTTTGTGTAATGCTTTTTGGAATATCCAACGGCCCAGCTACTTTCTAGGTAGTGATGAATTACTTATTCTATCCATACCTGCAGAAGTTTGTGCTTTTGTTTGTTGATTAGATATTAGTCTACAGCTAAAATTGGAGCTTGCATCTCAAGCACATAGAGACAGTCTTTAAACTAGGATAAGATAATCAGTTTTATGCAAACAAATAACAATGAATTTTTGGGAAGGAATAAATATAATTCCTGGGCCACGTTGTATCAGCGAAAGGAATAAAGGTAAACCCAAAGAATATTGTTGCTATTACTGACCTGACCACCATAGATCCCAACCTTCGTATTATGACATTTGAATGTGACCCTTTTTTAAGCCCTTAGTAAATATCACTTTTGGCCTGTGTTCCAGCAGTGGTATTTTGAATGCATAGTTGTGATGTGCTAGCCCTTGTTGGAAATCTTATCATTTGAAAGGCCTTGGCTTTCCACCGTATTTTGTTAGATAGACCCTACCTACTTGTTCCATTCGTTTTTAACGCATTACCTACCAACCTAGGAAGACGCCAAACTTTTGAAGATTGTTGTCATTCAAAGTTTAACCCCAATCCTAACATTTTTTTCACTATTCTGAAAGGTTCGCTTATGTTAAGTCACTTGACCTTGATATGCCATGCGCCCATCACTCTTTAGAAAGAAGATGCTGCTCAAATATGGGTGAGTTTCAGTTTAGTTTAAATGCCTATTTTGCCAAGTCTATACCCAACTCATAAAGAATGAAACATTTTTTATTTCATATAAACTTTCTTATAGTTATTTTCCCTAACATTGGTAATGTGCTTTGTTGTTCATAATGGATGCACTGCAGACTCTTATAAATGGCTCCCAAGAAACAAATAAAGAAGAATCCGAAGGGAAAAGGGCCAATAATTGCTAAGATGGAAACTTAACCAAAAGAGACAAAGATGTCAGTTTACACTAACACCTCACATCACATTGGTATAGATAATGCCCATCAATGCGGGGAATTATTTTTGTTGATTAAGGATGGAGTAGGACTTTCATCTTCAACCGAGTCAAATAAAACTCAACAAGAGGATAAAGAATTTTCAAAGGTCATCTATTAAAAATGTTGTTGCAAGTTCAGGGCTTCGTGCCTGTGTTGAAATGGTTCAATGGCTCATAAAACATACCAATGTCAATGTGAAGAATATACACAATGAGCAAGGAAGATGTATAGCATCGTTCATGCCCAATGAGTGGGTACGATAGTTTACTCGTACAAAGAACTACTATGAGATCATCGATGAATGGTATGAAGAGGGCATAACATTCAAATCCTGAAATGCAATCTCATATCCTACCACCAACCTCAAGGTGCCATACATGTACAAAGTGAAGTTAACCAATAGATTGTAAGGGGATAAAAGATCCACACAGTTGAAAAAGGCCTAGATACCTCTCATACATTATTATAAAGGATGTGAAAATTTGAAACTGAGAAGCTATATTATCTCACACACTCGCAGATGCAATTGGGATATATAAATATCATACATTAAATATGCAACATAATTTTAGATTTTTTTTTGGTTGTATTCTGGACATTCTGTGTGCCTCCAACACATTCCCCGGGATAGGATGGGTTTGGAGCCTATATTTGCCTCCCATTAATGCATATTGTGAAGTTCTACGGGAGCATAAGTGAATGCACCACTACGCTAAAATCTGTGATCAATTCTTTGCCCCATTGTATGAATTGAGATTTTGCAGACAATGTCCAAGGCTTTCAGATGAAATCATACAAGTTCTACAATAAATGGGTTATTGCTACCTAGCTGAAAAAACTACTTATCTCATAATATACAGAGCAACTAAGGATCCCCATACTATGCTAACTTATGTACCAAACAGTTTTATCATTTGAGAAATCGCTTACCAAAAAACCTACATGGACTCAATGCTTACCTATTTCAGCAGCAAAACTCTTTTCCATGTCGAATCTTCTACTATAAATCTTGACTAGAATAAGATGTTGTTAGACAAATGCACTAAGTTTCAATTTTGACATATATAAAATTCTTGTGTATGACAAAATGATTATTATTTTTGGGATCGAGGACATCTTAATAGATTTAAGTTCTAATTCACACAACATCCATATTCTTGTGTTTTTTTAAGAGATTTAAAAGATATCATACAAATCAATCAAATTGGAAATTTTAACCTAACACATACCCTACAGACCAAATTTACTGAAAATACCCTACAGACCAATCAATCAAATTGGAAATTTCAACTTAACATGTACCCTACATAATAAATTGACCGAAATATAAAGATTTATCTTTTAGAGAATCATATACCTAATACTTTCTGATTTATCATACCAAACAATCAAATTGGAAATTTCAACTTAACATGTACCCTACATAATAAATTGACTGAAATATAAAGATTTATCTTTTAGAGAATCATATACCTAATACTTTCTGATTTATCATACCAAACAATCAAATTGGAAAATTCAATTCATCATATGAAAGCCTATAATTGGTTTGCAATACCCTTATGGTTTACTCGCTTAACCTATAGTTGGGTTGCAATGCCCATAGGGTTTACTGGTTTAACCTATAGTTGGCTTGAAATAACCATAGGGTCTACTTATTTTTGCATTGATTGAAAAATCTTGAAAACACCCAAATGGCTTTAGATGTGATAGAAGCCTGTCCAGGGTCAGAGCTGTAATATGTTTGTTGTTCCTCTGATCTATACAGTTCAGATGGTGAAAATGAATTTGAAAGTCCCCTGATACTTTCGGTCCTAGCTTCTCTACTTGAAAGGATTGTGGCCAGAAACGAGAGGCTGTTATTTTCTTCAGGGATTAAGAAATTCTCAAGAGAAGATCTATGTGTTTTCTCTGCAAGCCAAATACCCGCCATGAGCATACAGAAGTACTTGGAGAGGATCTTCAAATATGCACACTGCAGCCCTTCTTTGTTCGTTGTAGCTTATGCTTATATAGATCATCTTATGCTCAGTAGAGGGATACATATTAAAGTGTGGAGATGGATAAATAAAATCCCAGGTACTAACCTATCATTCCTTAAAATGTCCACTACATTTTTGCTAGTTTATTTTTAGTTTTTTTTTTTTTCTATATGCCTTATATGTCCTTTAGTTTCCATTCTAGCTTATAAGGGTTATTGATGTATGTGACGCATCTATTCCACCTGGCCTGTAAGAACACCTAGCTTTTATTGATCCAGTGAGCTTTGTTCTAAACAAAAATTGTGAAAGGCAGAAGAGCAAAGCAGCTTAGGCACTATTCTCGTATGATGATAAAATGAGTTTTGTCCTAAACAGAAAATATGAAGAGCTTGACAACAAAGAAGCATGTAAGCGTGAAGCACTGTTCTTTATATATTAACCAGTGGATACTAGAAAGTGACTCCATGCCAGCCAGATCCTGTTTAAGCCTAGACTGGGACAAAAAACAAGCAATGAAATTGAAAACCAATGATAATTAATACAGAAAAAAAATGCATTGAGGGGTGCTATAATTGGACTTTTGGCACCAACACACCCAACTAAAAAATTGGAACAGTTTTATTGCTAGGGTGGGTGGCGATTTTTAGTTCTGGGCCCTTGCCAAACATGTTGTAATCAAACAAAGGCATTCTTTTGTTAAAATAAGATGCATAATGTTAGTTAAGTCTCTGTCCATTCTAACCTGCAACCCCGGACCAAGGACCCTTGCCACACATGCTGTAATCAGACAAATGCATTACTTTTTGAAAAAAAGATGCATAATCTTGGTTAAGAGTCACAATCTATCCCTGCTGCAACCCCAAACCAAAAAACTAACCTACTATCCATTAAGAATGTCTTTAAATTTCCATTCTAACTGTGAGTTTATTCTATAAACTATAGATACCGTGATTATGTTATTGTTGAGACTTACGTGTACCTCTTAGAGCAGAGCTTTTGGAAAAGAATGGTTCAGTTTTCGGGCTTCTAATAGAGCAAAGCTTTTGGACAACAAGCTTACAGACCGCCGCATTCACTGGAATCATTGAAGGAAACAACTTACTCCTGAAAGGGAACGATCGCTTCCTGCAATCCTGAAAGGGAACGAGTGTTGACTTCTACAAGCCCGATTTTAAAGACTGGTTCGGTTTTCGGGCTTCTAATAGAGTAGAGCTTTTGGACAACGAGCTTACAGACCGCTGCATTCACTGGAGTCACACTTGGCGAGCCGGCAATCATACTCGCTAATGGCGGATCATTGCAAGTGCAGGGCAGGTGGCAATCATGCTCGTTAATGGCAGTGAGGGGATCATTGCAGGGGTAGGTGCAAGGCGTGGGTTCACGGAGTGGAGGATCATTGTCATTGCAAGAGTTTGAACGATGGTGTACTGGCGGGAGGGACTAGGTGGTGGGGTAATGGCGGGGAGGGAGTCGGTGGCGATGTAAGATGGGATGTGCTTAGGACGAAGACGGAAACGGCGACGGAAGGAAGACGGAGACGGCGAAGGCAGGAGTTAACGACATCTCGACCAAACTGAGGGACGGAGCGAGTCGAGAACGGACACGATGGGGTCACCGACGGTCGGAGTGCCGGCGCAACAATTGCCACCAGGCAAAATTCGGTAGCTTACCCCATTTCTTAAGGGTATATTCAGATATACTAGTAATTTGATTTGTGATGCAACAGGGATTAAGACTTTTAGAAACTCACCTTGGTAAACCTCTATGCTAAAAATAGCCTACCCTTTAAGCCTTATCACAACAGACCAAATAAACAATCTTACCCATCAACTAAGTTCATATTTTATTTCACATGGTCGGCCCAAATGATGGGGTGCCACTGACCTACGATCTATATAAACAAATGTTCTTTTCTTGAAAATCAAAAGTGTGAGACATCCTTTTCTTTTCGTTTTTTGCGCAGCGGCGAGAGCAAAGAGCAGCCATTGGT
>LPNX011208224.1:101794-113747 GCA_001517045.1 Pseudotsuga menziesii | reverse complement strand
TGCAGAAGCAGATTGAAAGTTTGATTTCAAGAGATTTCTTAGAACAGGACAAAGAAAATTGTAGTATCATTCGTTATTTACCCTAAAAAGAAGCTAGAACTAGATACCATTTTGATTTTGATTTTAAGAAATTGCTTAGAATGGGACAATATAATTCGTTCTTTACCCTAAAAAGAAGTTAGAGCCAGATAGGCACTTCAATGATAAGTGTCAAACTCCAGCATATATCAATTATCCATTTTCATTTTGATTAACCAGCTTCGTCGACTTTTACATATCCACTTTGAATTTCTTTTGTATCAAACTCTTTTTTTTTCATCATAGTATACTATAAATTTATCGAGGTATCAAAATTCCATTTATCATTCCAAGTTGTAGTTATTTTCCAATTTTTGAGAAACACGCATCAAGATTAAAAGAGAAAGAGGTAGTGATGTATTAATATATTAACAGTAATTACTTAGAAGGAGTCTTATTTCATAATTGGGTTGGGAGGAGGTTTCATGATTTTAGATGGTAACCAGAAACCCATTTCTAATCTCTCCATAGATTTAGTTCCCATTTATTATTTAAAAACCTAAAATGATTGATTAAACCGATTAAAGCTTTGATTAATTTAATAAAAAAGAAATGCTTCCTCGGTCTAATAAACAGTTCTTTTTTAAGGATAATTAAAATAGATATTCAATAGGTTCAGGGTTATAGCAATCGATTAGCCATAAGCTATCCCTGGTTCATTCCAAGCCGTTAGCGATGAGACATACATGTATTGGATCTTGGTTGAATGTAATTTAAAAAAAGACAGGTTGATTGAGTTTAGTTTGTGTTGTATTTGTATTGAATTTTTTGTTATTATTTGCTTCATTTTTAAATGGAAATACACACTCAGTTAAAGGCCATTAAGAGATCAAACATTTTTAAGACCACACTTAGATCAGTATAGTAATATTGATATAATGTCTATTACTCATTTTTGGATGTCTTACTGAATCTAATTGGAGAAGCTGCTACATATGGGTTGAATTCTCAACAAACCCAACTTGATCATGAACCAATACATCTGGGTTGAATTTTCAACAAACCTAACTTGATCATGAACCATTGGATGGTGGAAGCATTTAATTTTCTCAATATGTTGGGTCTTTCTTAACTTATGCTAATCTTGGGTTCAATAACTAGATCTATTTCTAAATGGTGATTAGGGGTCTTTGTCTTCACTTAGTGAAACTATGTGATAGTGTCTTCCTTCATGTGATATTAAATAATACCCCTAATTTTACTAGATATTAATAATTACTTACAAAAACCCTTTTATTGAGCCCCCTCCCAATACATATTTCCAATTAAAATAACTCTATTTTTACAATATATTTCTTATTTTTACTAGAAACCCCTTTTTATACCATCAATAACTATAAACACCCATACCCTATTGAGGAGGCCCCACCCAATAAGTACAATACAATGCATTGCCCTTATTTTTTTGCAATTAAAAACCCCCCTTTATGAATCTCCCTGATGGTGATCATGCATCAATGGGAGGGTATGGGAAGGCCTTTTTACTCTTGGGCTATTTTAAAAAAATTCAACATAAAAAAAATAATATATTTACATTATTGCGTCAAGAGGCGCTTTACACCCTAGTATGGGGGAGATCTTGTAACGTGAGATCTTGTAACGTGATGTAACGTTACTAACATGTCGGCAAAAAATAATAGTGAAAGTGAATATTATGGAAGAGATCTTGTAACGTAACGTATGTAACATGTCGGCCAAAGATAATAGTGATAGTGAATATTATGGGAGAGATTTTGTAACACAAAATAAAAAATAATATCACTTTCGTAACTTTATTTTTATTAATAAAAAATAAATTTTCTAATAGGCCAAAATAAATGTCTGCCACAAAAACAATCTAATATGGGGGAGATGTGGTAATCTTCCTACCTAACAAAACAATAAAAAAGTAAAAATTTAGTTATCCATAAAAAAAATATGTGGGTCAAAAAAACACAAAATTGAATTATCCGCAAAAAAATGTTGGCCTTGCACATGGTTTTAAAACCATGTGCAAGGCATTCTAAACAACCCATGGTTTTATTGTACATGGTTTAGGAGGCTTTGCACATGGTTTTTAAACCATGTGACCATGTGCAAGGCCTCCTAAACAACCCATGGTTTTATTGTACATGGTTTAGGAGGGCCTTGCAAATGGTTTTAAGACCATGTGCAAGGCCTCCTAAACAATCCATGATTGTAGGAGGGCCTTGCATATGGTTTTAAAACCATGTGTGGAGAAATGATGCAATGTTTGTTCCTAACAAAATAAAAAATATTATATCTCGGCCATAAATAATATTAAATATTAATAATAATAAAATTATATGTGGACCTTAAATAAAAGATGTGTCTTTTGGTTTGAATCAAATCAATGGATACCTAAGAAGAGGTTAGAGATTTGATCCGTCTGGGCGCTTGATAGAGCCCAGGATTTGGATCTACCCTGGTTTTGTTCAGCTTTGTTATTTAGATTCATTCAATGTTAAATATTGTTTTTTATTTTAATACATTTTAAATTAATTTGTTTAACTTGGTTATTAAATATTGTTTTTTTTTTAAATTTCACACTCACATTGATAATTTTATATTATTAGTTTTCTTTAATAAAAGATAAATACATTTGAAAATTTTGCATTAAAGCCTTGAAGTCTCACACTAACATAAATTCAAAATGAAAACAAGTGGAATAAGCAACAAAGTTGCTTAGTACCTGCCTCCTAAGAAGAGATTGAAAATATATAGCAATAGGATAATTTTGCTATAAAAATATATGATAAAACAAATATAATTACAATTTGAAAGAAATTAAAACAAAAATGAATTAAAAAATGTCCATTTAAATACCATATAGGTTATTGCAATGTAGCATAAAACAAGCATATTCAAGCTTCCTTACATACTTCTAGTAATATTCTTGACTTATGTTATGAAAATATGCAAGTTTCTTTATAGACTAGCATAAATAGGAAATGAGAAATAATAGCTTATAAGAGCTTAAATAGGAAATGAGAAATAATAGCTTATAAATAATGCTGGCTACAGTCTGTCAGGATGTACTAAAAAAGCTTGGCAGTGAATCTTTTTATGATGGTCGAGATGTTGACAGCATCCTTGAAAAGGTTACGAAAGTTTTTGCATATGTCAGTGATAAAGATTTATTTGCAAAGGTCTACATGAAGGATTTAGCAAGTAGACTTTTGTTGCCTGAAAGTGAAAATGATAGTCATGAACTGAGAATGTTATCGAAGTTGAAGCAGCAATGTGGTTACCAGTTTACATTAAAAATGGAGCGCATGGTTACAGACAGCAGGTTAGCACGGGAAAACCAAACTAGCTTTAAGGAATACTTTAGTAATAACCCAAGTATCCTTCCAGGCATAGATTTGACTGTCACAGTATTGAATACTACATTGTGGCCAAGTTATAAGAGTCCTGAATACTCCATTTGTTGGCCGATCTGGTGCGTCTTCCGGTGGGTACAAGACTCCACACTCTCCTCTACGGCCAATTGCTGGTGGTGACCCCACACTCTCCTCTATGGCCAATCGCTGGCGGTGACTGACGCCAAACCTTTCTCCGTCAATGGATATAATTTTTATTATTTTAATTGTATTATTATGACGTCATGTGGACACATGTCAACCCAAATCCAGATACCAAATCCCAAGGCTGACATCATCTCCTATCCACCAATCATCTCTTTACAAAAATTGCTTTTTAACAAAATTAAAAAAAATATTTTACAAACCCCTAAGTCACACTTTGCAAAACAGGGTTTGATTATTTAAAACTCCCTCAAAAAACACCAGCTAATAGCAAAGTCAACCAAAGTCAAAACGTGATCGCTTACAATATACCTGCGGAGGCAGGTATAATAACATGAAAAATTTAAATAATTTAAAATAATATGATTTATAATAGATATAAAATGATTATTAACTTTGAAAATAACATAATTTATAATAAATCTAAAAATAATTACACTAATTTATATAAAAGGATTTTTAAAATAACTAAGACGATGCGTTTAAAAATGTAGAATCACCCGATGGAATATGAAAGTATCACTGCAATTACCATAAATGTAGGCATCTTTTAGTATTTTAAAACTTTTTTTTAATATTTTTACATCCTCTCGATTTAGGATTTATCTCTGCCGTTGGCTTTATTATTTTATAATTCCGGCTATTAAAATTAGAATCCCATGTGAAAACTCATTTCTATCATTCCCATGTGAAAACTCATTTCTATCATATTCCAAGGTTATAGAAGTATTCCAAATTCTGAGATTAATCAAGCAGATTCTAACAACCATCTTTAATGGAATAATCCATCTTTTTATACATATTGTAGATTAGGCTATTTGTTGTACATAGTGGTGCGTGCTTTCCTCCATCTAAAGAGGAACATTTTTTTATGTTTCTATACATATTTTTAAATTTTTTGAATTTAATTAATGTTTTTATTAATGCAAAATTTAATCAATATTTTTATTAATACATAAGTAATAGGACGGTTAAGAATGGTGAATTAGTACATAGGTAAAAGGACGGTTAAGAATGGTAAATTAATACATAGGTAATAGGACACTTAAGAATGGTAAATGATAAAATATACTTCAATAGATTTTTTCATCATTTGGCACTAATTTTTTTTTAATAGTATTCATTTAATCATACTGAATAAATTAAAACTTTTTACTTAATCATATCATTCTTTCAAGATTACGAATCTAACAAACACAATCACTTTAATGTTATTTTACCTTAGAAGCAAATTATAATAAGATACAACTATTAAATTAGTTCGCATAACTATCCTTTACACATTAACTCTGTGTCTTAATCGTAGTTAACACCCTTCATAACAAGGTACCATACTCGTATATGTTCTTCTAGGCACAACCATCAGAGGTGACACATGAGTTTCTTAGTCAAATCTTAGTAGACTCTTGTTCATTACCAAGCTTTTCCCAAGAAGAGAGTCCGTTTCTTTAAAAGGTTAAACAATATTAATATAATCTTACGAACTAATAATGAAAATGATAATATTCCTTCGAAAAGGCCACTCCTAGCCTTTATACTTTGACTGGCATAAAACGATAGATAATACTATCCCAAAGAATCTAAACAATCTAAAGTTATTGCATGCTTATCAAAGTCATCATTGACTTCACTATATACACACAACCTTCTATCTAGAATGATTAAAAAAAAAGAATTGAGTGAAACCATTTCTAAATACCCTTGGATTCACATACCATGGCGTCCGCTAATGTCGTATTCGCTCATATCATCTTCTTCATGTTTCTGGAAATGTCATTATCAAATTCACATTTTCCTATTTTTCTCATATGCAATATGAGGTTGTCCTTCACTTTTTCTTCTTGAGAAATGCAATTGATATCATATATATACTTTTACCATTCGATATGCATCATCAGCAACCTAGAAAGTGTCACGATGCAATCAGCTCATTTATCGCTGCATAAAATGGTTATACTTAGTAGGCATCCATCGCATTTATGAAAACTCTGTTTATTTATCAGTTCTTCGGTTAAACCAAAGAACGTGAACCGAGTTATGTAAACAAAGAAGCATAAGGAATAAAGGCCCTTTTATCAAGACAAATGTCACATGCCCCAATTTTGTAAAATAATGTTATTTGTTTTGAATTGATTCTCAAGACATTATGTTAAATTTAATGCTAAGTTGGAATTGATGACTCAACAGAGTCAAAAGATGTGAAATGTAATTCTGAATATTTTATTTTTAAATAAATAAAAGTGGAGACAACAGCTTGGGAGATTTATTAATAAGAGTGTTACTGGTCAAACTAGTGGAAGGAACTAGGTGGAGAGCAAAAAGACAAGTGGCAGCATCCTCAAACACTTCCTATGTTGCAGGTGGTAACTTCCGTACATTTGGGGTCATGATCCCCCAAGAATGGGATCAGAGCAGGTGGATCAATTAATGACAACTAGCCCAAAAAGACCTAGGCAATCTTATAAAAATGCCCAATGTAGAGAGTTAAGGCTGCTCATATTTTCCAGGAGAAGAATCATTTAGGGGGAATGTACTTCAAGGAATTCATTGGGAAAAATGGAAAACTGCAAGGAAGGTGTTTTGAGGGATAAACTGCAGGAACTTGATCTAATATAGCTTTTTAGCTAAGAGATCTGACTGACGTGTTCATGATTGGTATTGAGTCTCAGGACTAGTACTTGGTTATTTGCTTCACCTAGTTCTAGCCAGGGAGACCAGAGCAGGCTCGGGGGTCCTGAGGAGTCACTGTTTGAGCGCTCTCCAAGAGTTGGTAGGGAGGAACGGCCTCCCATTGCTGTTGTCGACAAGCTTTAAGAACATGTTCTGCTATCTTTTAATTTATGTATTAAAGTTATATCTGTGTGACTAAATGATGCATGTTCAGGTTATTATGTAAACTTAGAGGGTAGAATATCTTAGTTTGTAATGAATCTATTCTTAGTGAAAATAAATCCTACCTGTGTTTTTCCCCATCTGGAGTAATCCAGATCGTACTCTAGCACAGGTGGTGTATTTTTAATGAATCAAGTATGATGTAAATTTAAAATAAGATGTTAGCTTGAATAGTAGAATGTTTTCTTTATTGAGATATTCGTTATCAGAAGAACTACTAATCTGTACATAGAGTAGTGTTAGACCTAGTCTGTGTAAGTCACAATATTAGAAAAGGAAAGGAAGTTATATCATTATACTAACAGTAGTATGTTTTGATAGAGGAAAGAGAATTCTATACAGTATTTACTTCCGTAATCCTTATATCTATTTTTAAACAAAAGGAAAAGAAGATAATAGTTAAAATGTGTAGTATTAGGTTAAATAAAAATGCCTTTTTAGCTCTGTAGTTCATTTCTTTTCCTATTTAGGATAAATAACTACTGTAGTTGTAGCAACCAAACTATGAGTAAGGATGGGAAAACCTTGATTTAAGTCTAAAGATAAAACTAGTTGATTTAATATTGTTAGCTAGGTGATTTCATTTATGACTGATAATGTAAATAATTCATTCATCTTATCTAGCTGAAATTACGCAAGTTCTACAGCTACTAACCTATCTCTTAAGGAATTTAAACAAAAACTACTATTTATTTAGAGAAAGGAACACAGTTAATTTGTTATTTCTCTTATTTTATAAATTCTAAAGTTATAATTTAAATAGGGTAATATAGATACAGAAGGAATTTTTATAAATTATTTCTAGCATAGAAAACATAAGAGTATAACAATAAAATACTTTCTCATCTATATTCTTTATAAATAGACTAAGTATAAAGATAATGTATATAATTATATGAGCAATATTTACTTGTAAGTAAAATAACATTCTTATAACATTATAATAACATATCAAGTAAACATAAACTTTGTACTTCAAAGATGTAACTATACAGTTACATAAGTACAACTCTAAAAACATTGAATTACTTATTTTTCTGAAAGTTAACCAATATAAACTAATATTTAAAGCCTCATTAGAACCGAGGAAAATAAGGTAAAATAACCTGAAAATAACGTACAGTTATCTTAGATAGATAATATTTAAAAAATTTACAGAGTAAATTCAAATGTAATAACTTGAAGGAAAATAAATTAACAGAACATAAACATGCTCGATTTACGAGCTTAATAACTCATTATACAATATAACAAATAACAAAATAAATTATAGTATTATATTGTAATAAAAAGATAATTTAAAAAAAAACAGTAAAATACATTTTTACATCGCTAAGTTAGGGTAAAACCCTAATGTAAATAAATTTACAACAGAAGTATCAAACAAGTAATTCTAAGCTCCATTCTGATGCCTCTCGGCTTCTAAGAGTTAACAGAGAATGGCTTAATAGGCCTTCCATCATTTTATACAATTTATATACACAAAACTAGAAGCAAAATCAAAATTTACAGGTCACGGCCTAAGCCGGAAGCCCCACATAAAGCAAGGGTTTGTCATCAAAAAAAACAGCAAACCAAGTTAACCCAGATAAACCAAGACCACAAGGGTCTTTGTAGGCCACGAAGACCAACCATCAAATGTCCCATAAGGAACTGAATAAGGACGAACTACCATGGGATAACCAAGGCTTACCCGTGAGCAAGTTGTTGACCCATCTTTGCACCAACTGCGTAGAAGGACGAGGCCGTCACCTGTATAAAAACAATCCACGATGTCATAAGATTTTATACTTATATTAATAGAGACTTAAAAAAAAGCAGTGTCATGGATAATATCTTTTACCTGAGCTTCAAGGTAACGTAACCACCCACAAACAGAAGTGTCGCCACCATTGTAAGGAGAAACAAACCCTTCATCTGTTACAAGAAAGAGGGAGGTTACCAACATAGCAACAACCAGTGACAGCCAAGAGTTGGAGCGACAAGCCAAGCAAGTATAAACGCAT
This sequence comes from Pseudotsuga menziesii, assembly GCA_001517045.1. NCBI lineage: Eukaryota > Viridiplantae > Streptophyta > Pinopsida > Pinales > Pinaceae > Pseudotsuga > Pseudotsuga menziesii. The sequence continues at coordinate 105,244 of LPNX011208224.1, read as the reverse complement.
GGGCCACCACTACTTCCTAACCAAAAGTACACTCTGCTGTGAAACCCTAAGACCAAACAAATCTTAAGATACGAAACCACGACTCTCACTATTGGGTCAAGAAAAAGATACATTTACAGTCTCTCAACCCTTAAATGAGCAAGCCACGAAGGTTAAACCACAGAGGAAAACAACCAACCCAGTCCAAGTAGCGAATGTTTCGTGTTACAGCTCTTCTCTATCAGTGTTCAAGGCAAGCTTACGAGGTGCGAGAGGCAAGAAGCAAGTTGGGAGACTATCATTCAAAACAATTGCAAAATAGGCATGGAGGTCGAAACGATGGAGGGAATAACAAGTCTAGGGTTCTCAATTTCCTTTTATCTTCACAATGCTTGGCTACAATGATTCCACGTACACCTTTAAATAATTTTCCATGAAGTGGGTAATCTATATAGTTCTGGCGTGCAATCAACGAAATGATTTTTATTCCAATCATATGGTGGTTCGAAAGTTCCACAAGGTTCTTACTCCCGAAGTCAACCAAGCATGCACGCTGCAACATGTGAAGAGAACTTTAGTATCAAGGTTAGGCCATATAACTTATCAAGGGCATGGTCAAACTTGCGACCTATCACCTTATGCAAGCAAAGTATGCATACAATAAACGATTATAACCTTATCAAGGGTTATGCCACTTTCATATATATTACCAAAGAAATTCATAAAACTTATCTATGTGAAGATACCCTTCTTGTTAGCTTTATTTTTTATTTTGCCTTGACTATCTTTTATAAACTTTTAGGTTACAAATGAAAGTGTTAAGCCTTAGGTATCTTTTGGGCTTGTCATTTGAATTTTGATGATCTTAATAACAATAACTGTACAATATCATTCCAAGTATGTTATGTGTAAAAGAACTTAGTTCATCAATACTACTTAATCCATTTGGTAGTAGTATGTTAATGATGATATAATCCTTTTAAGCCTCAAAGCTTTAAAGTGAGAATAATAGTATAAAAACTCATTAACTATTGTGCATTACTTTCTTATCATAAGAATTAACCAAATTTTGGCGTGATGTAAATTGATTATGGACACAGTTTAGGTAAACCCTTAAACGTAAAACCCCGCCATCTTTAACATGTGTGTAAGGAAGATTAAAGGCGTTTACACATGATGACTTTGGTAAACATTGATAAACATCGAAGAGGTTCGCAATAAAAATTATAAATTACAAACTAGAGAGAGAGAGAGCAACTGTCACCAATACTATTAGGACAGAATCTCTTTTCTATGGCATCTTTAAAAAGAATAACAATCTAATTGTTTTACCTCATAAAAGAATTTGAAATTGAAACATCATTTATATTCTTTTACTGAGCTATTATTTTGCAAAGAACATATATCTGCAAGCTTTATGATTATTGACAAGCAGCACCGGATCTTTCTTACCTGTAAATCTGTGAAATCAGGTAAACTTTCTCTGTTAGCTCAAAAGCTAAGTAAGCCCCAGAATTCCAAGACAGTTCCACCTTTTTGTCGCAAAGAAAAATAAATCATTAAACTGAAAAAGAATTATTCTACAAGATAAACATAGTCGAGTAGATAATTCAGTTTATGAATTTATCAATTTGTAATTCAAATAACATATAACTAATTATAGCTGTTAGCTGACTACATTATTGAATATTATCTGTATTTTCAAAATTTTAAATTTTTCGGTAAATTTGGGGTTTTGACAAGAAATATGGGCGATTCCATGAAGGTGGGTAACACTTTTTGGCCATATTTGGCAATGAAAACGTGATTTTTCACTCATGTGCTAGATAGAATCCCTCAAAACACATATATGCCATATGATTTTTGACTTGCAGTAAAAAAACAAATCGTAGAATATTATGTTGACTTCCCAATGATATTTTAATAAATATTTTGATGTCATTTAATGTGTGAATATTTTCATTTAATGAACTGTGTGACCTTAAAAATTTGAAGAAGTTAATAAGTGGCTCATGTCCACCCCCAATAATTCAATCTTACATTAATAATTTAAAAAAAAAATGTGAGCATGCTCTACACAAAATGTATTGTGGTTTGCATATTTTTTTGTTAATTTATTTCGCAATATACAATTATTCATTATTTTTCGAATGTGACCACATCTGATTTCATCATCATTTTATATACATGTGTGTCCATCCTAGTATTTTTTTTCACTGTTTTCAAAAATTGAAAAACCGAAGATACCCTTTTGAAGAGGACACGTCGATGTGTGGGCTTCCCATTTTTAAGAAATTTTTGGATGTGTATATTTTACCTTGCGGATGTGTAAGTTTTAGAACTAATTAAAAAGAAAACCTATATCAATGCCAAAACACATGCATGATATCTCAATGGATAGAGGATTTGGTGCCGAATCTATCGGTATGAATTTCGCTCAGTTGTGTGCCATGAATGGTAGGGTTTACACCCCTAGAAGACACAAAGAAACATTGATTTTCTTATAAGAGGGCTAATTCTCTGTTTTTCAGGCCCTCGATCGAGGTATTAACATCACTCGATTGAGGTTTTTAAATAAGATCGATCGAGGTTTTATTAAACCCTCGATCAAGCTACCTTTTAAACCTCTTTTAATAAATATTTTTGTTTTTGGAGGTTTTCTTAAAACCTAGATCGAGGTCTTAAAACCTAGATAGAGGTTTTTTTAAAACCTAGATCGAGGTATTAAAACCTAGATCGAGGTATTAAAACCTAGATCGAGGTTTTTTTAAAACCTAGATCGAGGTCTTAAAACCTAGATGGAGGTATTCTTAAAACCTAGATCGAGGTATTCTTAAAACCTAGATCGAGGTTTTGTTAAGCCCTCAATTGAGGTATGTTTTTGTGTTTTTTCAGAAAGCGCCTTGCCAAAAAGTGTAACCCAGCTCCATGGATGCACCCATACCTGACAATTACTTCAGAAATTCCAATCTATTTGAATGATTTTGTTGAATATTATAGAAGGGTGAATAAAAAAATCAGCTTCAAAGACCAGTTATATAATCTAACATATTTTTTTGAACCCTCCAAAATTGAATAACAATAAACATTCCAATAACTTGGAAAGAAATCCAAGCCATTCAATCGAAAAATATGTCAACAATTTTTATGTAAATCCGACCCATCCTCAAACAAACGGAAATCGCATAACAAGTATTTCTTAAACAAATACCTGAATTATTTTTTCCCTGGAATCGTTGAATAGGTCTACTTATCTAAGTGAGGGATCATGAAAACATGATTGCAATTAAAAAATAGCTTCAAATAATCCCCCTTCCCAATCAACACCTCATCAAAAAGTAATAGTCAGAATCGTAAGAAAATCCTAATTGTTGAACGCTTTCAATCGACATGGAAACTAACGCAAGACCCATAAATTAAAATGAAAACTAAAAGCCTGCGTAATAACTATATCTTCATGGGAAAACTTGA
>LPNX011208224.1:76036-99291 GCA_001517045.1 Pseudotsuga menziesii | reverse complement strand
ATGTAAATGTTTTCAAATTTTTTGTTTGTATGCAACTTTATGTTGAGGCTCAATGTGCTACTACATCACAAGATTATAAAGGTAAACTTTCTATCAAAACACTCATATAAGTTGTTTCTTTTCATGTTACATATATCAATAAAAAATAAGAGGAATGTTTGCTTTCCTTTGGTCCAGATCATAGTTTTTCTCATTACTCTTTTTTATTAAAGCAGGTGCGTTAGAGCATTTTGGTTGTCTTTCACAGTGTTTTCCCAACAATATCCATATAATGATTGAAGCAACAAAGGTGCACACATTAAACCGGTCTAGGAATGTGCACTCATAACTCATGCATAGTTTTCCTTTTTGTATCTTCCTGTGATTGTTTATGTTAATAAATTCTTGTCAAAATTAAGGTTTGAGCAACTTAAAATAGTGATGATATACGTGATAAAAAGAAGACATAGTGAGTGGATAAGTAGCAATCTTGTTTACAATAGATTCTTTTTTATATTAAAGAAACTATTTCTCAAATATTTTAATCATTGGGAAATTTGCAAGCCTTCATGGTAATGTTGATTGGCCTATGTTATTCTCTGCATTTCCATCTAACATTTGATGATCAAAGATTTAACCTTTATACTTTGATGCTAGAAAAAAATTAGTTGGTTCATAAGATGACAAGGGGTCTATAAAATCCATAGGGTGATACGCTATCCTCCCTCCAAGTATGAGCAGATATAAAGGTGAGACATCCAACGTGCACAAAATCCTAGTTTCTTTGTTGTAGGAAATATTCTCCCAACTGCTTTTTGTATGAGCCCCAATATGTTTTGGGGATGGAGACATCGACTAAATGACCCAAAAATTTCAGGCATTGTTTCTTGACCTAAAAATGATTCCTAGACTATACAAGCAGGTTTAGGTGCATTTTGGCTCAAGAATTTTGGCCTTTGACCAGTGAATTTATAGCTTCACAAAGTACATTCCTGATTAAATCCTTAAAATGAAGTTAATATTTTTGTAATGATAAATTAAGAGTTAACCAATCACTCTTAGAACTCTCATTAGATTTCAGTGAATTAAAAAAAATAAACTTTTAACTTAATTCCTTTAAAAAACACTTGTTGTATTTCTATCATGATTTTTCTACTAAATTGTCATTTCCATTTCATTCTATGTTCCTTGATTATATCATTGTAATGCCCTGGTTTTGACCCCATTGCATTAAATGTACATAATGTATATATTGTAATGATCATGGTGTGGAGCTAAAGGCCAACGCCCCACCATTGATCGGTTATGCTATGTTTTTGGATTTAAATTGTCACCGATTGTATATCAGGGCATGCGGCATACGTCTTAAGTTTATCATCATGTAAATATGCATCCATAATAAAAATGAACCCGACCAGCTACGATTGCGGCAACTAAAATGAGAAATGGGGCATTATTTTCACAAGGATAAGGATGTGGGGGAATTTGTCAAACCTTGGCTAATGGGGTAAAAATCCATGTGTCACATTTCTTTGTTTACCCAACCACCTCCATTGAAGAATGGCTGCTGGTGGTTGAGGCAGTTAATGGTCTTTGGGAGTGGGGTGGTAGGACTGTCAGTCCTCACCCACACGCACACTCTACTCACGGTTGACTTCACAATGGCCGAAAACCACTATCATCCCTCGCGCAGAGGTTTTGCTCTCCATGCCTGTGCTGAACATCCACGCACTCTCCAATTCCGGCCTCATGATTTTGATGTACTGCATCCTCACGCATGAGCAGAAGTCTTGCTCATTCTCACGCACAGGAGTTTTCCTAGTTTTTACCCATGTCATTTTCCTCTACGGATTGTGAATGATGTGGCTGAATCCTTTCCTCATGGGCTGATGGCGGGGGTCTACGTTGTTTTTCCTCACGCATAGGTCAGGAGACTATAAATCCCTTCCCAGCATGGTTTGTGTAATTTCTTCCGGTGACTTCATTGCCCAGAATGGGATACTGTTTCCCCACATTGCTGGTAATGTATGCTGATACATTTCTCTTTTGGGACTGTTGCTTTCCGATGTCGTGAGCTGTGTCTGTTTTACATTTGGGGATTGTTATAATTCATTTGGGAATCGTTTTGGCTTTCAAAATTTGGCTTTCCCTGTTTAAGATGTGACAGCTGAATTAATTGGCTGATTGCAATGGTTGGTCTTCGGACTGTATTGGGAGCAGGGATGGGGGCTTGGTTTGCTTGATAAATCTGGTGGCTGGAAACATTTTACCACAACAAATTTTCCAAAAGAATCTTTATTATCAAAGAAAAAGAGCCTACATCTCAAAAAATAGTTTCTAAGAACATTTTACCATAACAAAATTTCCAAAAGAATCTTTACTATCAAAGAAAAAGAGCCTCCATCTTAGAAGATAAGTTTTAAGAACAATTACCCCTCGTATGTAACTGTGTGAAATGGTGATCTTTTAAAAAATGCGATAATATGTGTAAACATGATTTTATAAATATGAATCTAAATGGTTTTTCAAAAAGGCGCTTCAAGTTTTTTTCCAGCTGACGAAAAAAATAAAAAATAAAAAAGTTTTTTTGACCGAACTATTAGTTCGGCCGAACTCTTTTCCGTTCGTTAAAACTAACTTTCAGCCAAACTATAATATTTTTTGGCCGAAATATTTGTTTGGCTGAAAACCTATAAATATTCAGAAATGGTATTCCATCCCATTTCTGAGTCTTCTTCCATTTTCGAAGAGATTCCATGAAATACTTAGAATTTCTCTTCACAAATAATCCCATTAGTTGCATAATTCAATCTACTTTCTATAGATGCGAATTTTGTTGAATTTGGTGTGATCAACTAATTTTATTTATTATATTTCTTAGAAGATGTCTGGATTGCTTCAAAATTTAATAGAATTCAGGGAAATGAAAATTCAATAACTTCTGAAAGACACGATAATTTGTTTTGGAAAAAACATGAAATAAAACATTAATGTGTTGTCTTCAAAAGGGTAATTTCAAATTTTTTTTTTTGAATTGGAAATTAGGGAAGATGTCATGTCAAAATGAACATGTCAGTTTTATGCTAGTTTTTCCTATTGGTCCACTTCAAAAAATTCTAATAATTATTGTATGTGGTTGTTGGATACAAACTTATAGGTAGATATTAGTACAAATTTATGTCTAGATCATCATAACATATTTTTTTTAATGAACAATAGTTGAATAATGCATAAACTGTTGTATAAAAACATGGCTATTTATCATAATCTCATTCATCAAGAACATACAATCAAACACTTGCAAAAATAACACATCAGATGCCAATTAAAAAAATCTAAAAAATAACCAATAGAAAGCTAATGCAATTCTCTACAAGTTTTGTTTTTACTACAAAATTAAATTCTAAACACAAATCCAATTTTTCTTTACTTAAAGTTGACAAACTTACAAAAACAACATTGCTTTTCCCATACCCCCCTCCCCCCCGAAAAAAAAAATAGACACCCAGCTTCATGATTTCACCCTGTTATTAATACTTCTCCTTAAATTTGAAACAAAAACAATTTCAAATAAACATGGAGGCTAACATGGATTTTTTTTACCTTCACTCATCGCACAGAGGGCCAAGGGTTTTCTCCCCCCGGCAAATCTCTCCTTCCTTTTCCTTGCACCAGGGTGAAAACACGAAGTTTCTATACAATTTTTGGACAATCATTCACAATGAAAAATCAAAATCATCACAACAACAATAAAAAAAATGTAAAAACTCACACAAGGATGTTCCTTGCACTGTCCTCTTCAAAAGGGTAGTTTTAGTTTGTATGATAATACTCACATTTGAAAGGAAATGGGAGAACACAAACATGTGTCAATAAGACACCATTTTTTAAAACATACGTCATTTTGAAATAAAAAAATAGTGTTTAGGCATGAAAATCCTCAACATATAGTCCATTGCAAAGTACAATCGGTGTAGATTATGAATGTACCTTTGGTTTCCGTAAAATGAATAACCATCTCTAAAAAAATTGAAGGGCACACAAGTCACTCATTATCCAAACCTAAAAAATTGAAAGTATATGTCATTGGTGCCCGTAAAATTTGTCCTACTATATGTCCATACAAAAATTTCAAGAAAGTATGAGTACAAAGCTAATAGAGGTCTCTAAACCTATTGTGTTTACATCAAGATGAAATTCCAAAGGGGGATATGGGTTTGGAAGGGTTTAATTTGAAAAACATAAAATTTTGCAGTTTTTTGTCAAAAAGTTGGAAAAAAGTGTATACCAACTTCCTATTTCCACCCACCAGCAAAACCATTTTGAGTTAGCTTTGTATAAGAACTATGAACCTCCTTATTGAAATGTAGAGTAAGACAAGAATATATCTTTATACTCGTTAATAAACCATTACAGGATTGGAAAGCCTCTGCCAAAATTCGAAGGCAATCAACTGAGTTATTTTAAACCACACGATGAGCAAAGGATGGCCGAGGCTATGCAAAGAAGCCACACAAACTTTAAACACTAAACAAAACCTTTAAACCACTTGAAAATCATAATGTTACATCAAAAACAAACATTGCAGACCCCGAAGGGAAAGCCTGGTGGAAACACAACACCATGGAGAAACTGAGCAAAAACATCCAACCACCATCACAAGAAAACAAACGAGAAACCATCATGACAATATGAATGCATTATTAAACCCTACAAATCCTTTTCAATTGGATCAAGGACAATTGGAAGGTCTAGATCAATCCTCTCCCCTTAGCACATTTGTAGCATCCATGTCATTTAAAATTCCTAGATGCATTGTCAACTCATAGCCATGGTTATGACAAAGATTTAATACATGATATTAAAAATTATTTAAATCCCTCATAGTTGTCCTCCACCTTGTGCCTCCCAAGGTCATAATCCAAACCATGACTTAAACCTTTTAACATAATCACCATAAAACTTTCCTTTATCAAGCTACAAGGACCAATGCATATACATAACCACTTATGCCCAATAGTATGTAGAGAAGGTCATAACATAAGCTCGATCACATAGAAATTACCTTTAACAAGTGTAGTTAGAACTAAGTCCACAGGTCTAGGCTTAGTTCCTAGGTAAACCTACCATTGTCATAATAAGTTAAAAATATTAACATCGCCTTGGAAAGGATGCAACCAAGTTGTCGTTATAAATGGAGTCAACGCCAAGTGAACGATACACAGTGTCGTCAAACCATTAAAAAGTATAATTAAAACTGTGTCCATGAAAATGAGTAAAGGGTATGTTACAGCAGATAAAATCATGTTGTGACACGTAAGCATAGTAAACTATAAACCATTTTTTTAATGAAAATAATGGGTATGTGATGGAATGAATTTTCCAACAGGATATATATTTATTATTGAATGATGATATTTACAAGATTATCATGTGGATTTATACAAATGAAGGGTCACCATTAAATGGTGTGAGCTATCAAGTTGACATTAATTAATAACTACTAACTAACTAGGTTTACTAACTATTTAGCTTTATTACAAGCCATATTTATTTGGAATACTTCGTCCACGAAATATTGGTAAGGATGGGTGGCGCAAACGAAAATATTCATTATCCCATGTAGCTTCATCATCTGGTAAGTTTCTTCACTTGATAAGGTATTCCTTGACTGTTATGGAGCGAAGCAATTTGGTTTTAATTTCCAAAATGCACTCTGGTTCCAACACTATTTTTCCTTCATCATCTAACATAGGAAATTCAGTTTCGATGTGAGTGGTTGAGCCCAATTTCTTCTTTAGGCATGACACATGGAAGACGTCATGTATTTTTCCTTTATTTGGGATGTCTAGAGCATAGACCACTTGTCCCACTCACTTTCAAACTTGATATGGGCCATAGAACTTGGGAGCAAGTTTATGATTTTTGGAATTTGTTAGTGAAGTTTGTTTACATGGTTGAAGGTGAACAAACACCCAATCACCCACTTAAAATTCTTGATCAGTTCTTTTTTAGTATGCTTGCTGTTTCATGCGGTTTCTTGCTTGTTCAAGATGGTTCTTCAAAATGTGAATGACCTCATCAGATGTTGCTAGGTAATCTCTTACTACTGGAACTTTGAAATTGTTGATGGCTTATTCTCTTGTTGTAGGAGGTGGGTACCCATATAAGGCTTCAAAAGGTGACATTTTTGTTGATGTATAATATGTACTATTATACCACCATTCTGCAAGGTGTATCCATTATACCCATTGAGTTTGTTAGTCGTTCACAAAATTCCTCAAGTATCCTTCAAGGCATTTGTTTACTACTTTTGTTTGTCCATCTGTCTGGAGGTGGTACGAGGTACTCATAGTTAGTGAAGTCCCAACTTGGTGGAAAAATTCCTTCCAAAATTTTCTGGTGAATTTGGGGCCCCTATCACTAAAAATAACCTTGGGAAACCCATGGAGCTTAAATATATTCTTTACATAACTATATGAAACTTGGTTTGCTTTTGCTTTGGATGAAATACAATGAAATGATAATATTTTGTTAATCTGTCAATGACTACAAATATACTATCATTTCCTTCTGATGTAGGAAGGCCCATGATAAAATCCATGGATACCTCAAACCATTTTTGGGGTGGAATATGAAGGGGTTGTAGCAGACCAGGAGGAGCCACCATCTTGAACTTATTCCTTTGACATGTATCACATTCAACTACATATTTTTGGATATCAATCGTCATTATATTCCAAAAGAAGGATTGGCGGATATTGTGGTATGTTTTAAAGAAACCAATATGTCCTACTACTGGGGAGTCATGGTTCTGTTTTAAGACTTGAGTTTTATATTTCGATTAACTGGGTAAATATATTCTTTGTTTGTACCATAGTATGTCTTTTTCCCATGAATATTTGGATTTTGTTTCTTTTTTGTTTTCAAGTTCTTCAATTGGCTTCTTGTCTCTGGGTCTTTCACATACTCACTTTGGACTTTTGAAATCCATTCAAGAACAACTATGGATATGGCGCATAGGGAGGGAGTCACTTTCATGTTTTCTTGATAAGTTTTCTGGAACCCTTTTCTATTTTCCCTTTTTATACAAAATGTCAAAATCAAGGCTTCGATTTTGTTTACCCATTTCTTTTGTTTATGAGAGAGTTTTTTTAGTTAGAAAATACTTCAGGTTGTTGTGGTATGTTTTAACAAGAATATTACCCCAAACAAATATTGCATCCATTTAACAAGGGAGTGCTTTATTTCCAATATTTCCTTGTCATATGTGGATTTTTTTTTCTCACTTGGTTTAAAATTATGGCTTTAGAAAAAAATGGGATGTTTATCTTGCATTAGAACAACCCCTAATCCTATCGTTGAAGCGTCACACTTAAGGATGAATGTCTTCATGAAATCAGGAGCTGCTAACACTGGTGTGGATGTCATTAGGGTTTTCAACTATTCAAAACAAGTTTCTACATCCTTATCCCATCTAAAAGCACCCCTTTTTAATAGTGATGTCGGGGGTGCTACAATTTGGGTGTAGTTGCAAATAAATCTTCTATAATAACCTGTTACACCTAGAAATCCTCTTAACGATGCAATTGAATTGGGGGACAACCACTTTGTGATCACCCTAATTTTTTTGGGATCGACCTTAATGTCACTGGATGATACGATGTCCCCCAAAAATTCTATTTATTTTTTCTCGAAACTACATTTTTCTTTGTTAGCATAAAATTTGTTTCCTTATAGAAGCTTCAATATCGTTTCTACATGCTTGAGGTGTGAGTTCCAATTTTTACTATAAATAAGGATATCACACAAAAAAACTAGCATGAAATTTCTTAGGTATGGGAGAAACAAGTCATTCATTATTGCTTGAAATGTTGTCAGAGCGTTGGACACAATCCAAATGGCATCACTCGAAATTCATATAAACCTTTGTGGGTGAAAAACGTTGTTTTACAGACATCTTCTTCTTGAATATGGATTTGGTAATATCCTCGCTTTAAGTCTAGTTTAGAAAAATACTTTGCACCATGTAGCTTATCGAGCAGTTTGTCAACAAAGGGAATGGTGAATTGATCTTTTATGGTGACTTTTTTAATTTCTTGATAATCAATGGAAAGTCTATATGATCCATAATTTTTTCTAACTAGTATGAATGGTGCAGAGAAAGGACTCTTACTACATGTGATTATTCCAGCATCTAATAGTTCCTGTACCAAATGTTCGATCTTTGATTTGTTCCTGTGAGATTGTATGGATGGCGTTTTTCTGATTGGAGTTGTTCCTAGAATCAACTCGATGATGTGATCCCTAGAACGTAGGGGAAGGAGACCATGAGGAGGGTTTTTGAATATGTCTCTATGTTCCCCCAGGAGTTGTTCTAATTCATGTGGGTCATTATTTTGTCTTTTATTAGTTGTTCCTTCCATAGCATAGTAGTGTAAGAAGAAGGCTTGAGCTCCTTTTTTAATCGTCTTTTCCATTTTATTGGATGAGACAATTTGGGGAGGGGGGAAATTAATTCTATAAAGCTTATATTTCCTCCCATTTTCATATAATTTTATAAATTGTTCTCATAAGTTTAATTCGACCATCCCCAATGTTTCCAACCATTGTGCAGCTAAGACAATGTCAACCCCTCTGATTGACATATCATATATTGGTAATCTTAGCTTGTAGTCATTTATAACTAGTTCTACTTTATGGCATTTATCGTCGCAGAGTGTGGTATTATTTCCTTGTATTGAAGGCTTGGAAGCTGGAGGTAGGGTAGATGAAAATGTTTAATTGTTTTGCTACCCCAGATTCTATGAATTTGTCTGTACTCCCACTATCGATCAACACCATCACCTTAGTAATTTTTATATGGCCAAAAAATTTGAAGGTTTCAAGTTGAGAGATACCTATCATTGCAACCATGATGAGAGTTGGTGTGATTTTAACCTCCTCCTTTCCAGTCTCATCGCTATATGACTCTGTGTCAAAGGAAGGTATGACGCTTGATTCTTCATCGTTATGATCACTGGTATTAATTTTTTCGCACACGAATAGATTCATACTTTGTACTTATGCCCTAGGCGTCAATTAGGGGAATTACACCTAAGACATGTATTATCGTTGTCGTCCTTTTTTCCATTGGCTCTTAGGTGGGGTGGTATATAAACAGACAGACGTTGTGTTTTTTGCTTCTCTTCAATTAATTTTGTTTTTTGACAGGCTTGTTCCACATCTTTGACGTCTAATAATTTTTATCTTGCTTTGAATACTCTTGTTTGGACCACCAATTAAATTTGTGGGAGTCATTCTTTAGATATATCATGGACATGAGTGGCGAGGACTAATAGATTTCTAAAATATTCATCCATTGTTCCTTTTTGTTGTAAACGAGTGAGCTAGTTGTAGAATTTAGTTTCTTCCATGTCTTGAAATCTTTTAAAGAAATTTTTGTTGAATGTGTCCCAGTCTCTAATTAGTATTCCTCCCTTCATTACAGAGTCCCACCATAAGAACCAGTCACAAGCAGTTTTAGCCATGTACATTGTTGCGACATTCAATTTGTCATCGTCGTCATATATATAGTACATTTCAAAATATTTTTCGATTTTTTTGATCCATCGAACCCCGTCTCGATTATTTTCGCTCTCAAACCTTGGTAAATCGATCTTGACCTTGTGAACAATGTTGTGGGTTGGTCTTGTATGTGAGTTATTGCCTCCTTTAACTTGGTCTCTTAGTGAGATAATTTCGAGCTTTAGGTCGCAAATGTCCTTATCTTTTTTCTCAAACTTTGTTGAGAGGGCGCACATAATAGAGTTGAGAGGGTGTGTTGCATAATGGTGGAAGACATGGAGAGCAGTGAATGGACGAAGGAAGTGGGCATTGGTGTGGAGAGGGCGTTGGAGGACAGAGGGAAACACATAAATGAATGGAGATGGCAGGAGACTCACAAAGGAGAACGAGTGGGTTAATGAGCGGGAGCTTGGAGGAAAAAACATCGGGATGCTCGCTCTGATACCAACTTCGAATGGATTTTCCAATAGGATATATATTTATTATTGAATGATAATATTTACAAGAGTACAATGTGGCTTTATATAAATGAAGGTTACCACTAAATGGTATGACCTATCAAGTCGACATTAATTAATAACTACTAACTAAGTAGATTTACTAACTATTTAATTTTATTACATGTGACAATTTCTATCATATTTGTTTAAATTATATAAGATAATGTCTTTAATTGGTTTGAACTCATCACAAAATAATGAGTGGGGACAAGTATAAAGGCAGTGGGAGAAAGTTCGAGAAATTTACATTTTTCATAAAATTTAAAGGTTAACAAAGATAAAATATATCTAGAAAGAAATGAGTGATGAAAAAGCATAACACATGTATTTCGTTTTGTTTAATCATAGCAAGTATTTTGAGAGAGACGCTTTAATATTTTTAACGCATATTTTGGATTTAAATACTAAATTAGGTTAAAATAATTATATATTTGTCTTTTTTATATTGAATCCTTAAAATTCTTTTAAATTGAAGCAAGATATAACCAATACTTTTTATATTGCTACCTTCAAAGCATTACATAATTACCCCATGTTTTCCTTATCACGTGGTCATATTAAAATGTTTTCCTTACCACGTGGTCATATTAAAATACTTTTTATATTGCTACTATCAAAGCATTACATAATCACCCCATATTCTAAAACATATATGTGAAAAAGACAAGGATCAAAGATTTGCAATGAACACCAATCAATAATCAGAATTCACATATACCTTCTCTCAATCGAAATTCATAAAAATCAATCTTGGAAGTAAACAAATCCCAACGAGCAATGAGGAAACCAATAATAGTTATGGGCCATTATCAAAATATAGAAAGTTATCTGACCATAGGACCCAAACCAAGACTTACTAGCCAAAACTAGGATCTGATAGTAGAAGTAGGAAAAGTTTCAAAGTTTAATGAGAAGCCCCTTTATTTTTGGCAGGGGAGTTGTTGCAGACATGACACTTAGCTATTATTTATGATGTCTATATCCATTGTTGAATATATAAAGATTTGAACCTTTGTGACATGGATAAGGTTTCTCCTCCCTAACCACCTAATATATAGTGAATTGACTAACTTTCCTATACACACACATAAGCATTTATATACCAATTTACACCTTTTCGGTGAGAGTGTGATCTAAATACAAGCAATGAATGCAGATGAATCCAAGTGTGTGACATAGATATACCAATAATTATGTAACCATTTAACCAAATGCATTTCTCAAAATACCAATCTACACTTCGTTCAATATCTTACAATTCTAATGTCAATTCCCATTGGATCATTTGGTTAAGATGTGGGTCACATCAGTAGGGTGACTCGAGTTCAATTCCGAGTTGGCGGATGCAATCACCAGATGATTTTGTGGGACTAGATGCTAGCAAAAAAAAATCTTATAATTCTCACCCTACATTACCTTACCACAAAATCTCTTAGAATATTAAATTTAATCTTATAATTCACAACACTTAATATTAACATGTAACTTCAAATTCTCAACTATATATACAAAATAATTTATGCAAAAAGCACTGAAAAAGAAAAAATTTTTTTTTTTTTTTTTTCAGAAATAAGAAAAGAAAAGAATATATTTACGTTTCTATATTATTTCTATAGTATTGTAAATGTTTTTAACATTTCATTTTTTATTCTATCCTAAACATCTAAAACTATATATATAAAAAAAAATTCATAAGCCAAATATGTATTTTTTCTTAAAATTAAAAAATAATACAATAATCTACATATCTTCTAATATTTTATCATTTTCTCACACAGTTACATCAAGCATCAAAATCTATCTTTAATATATTATGCTTTTGTGAAACTCTTACAACTAGCTTCAAAATCTCTCTTACATTTAAATATACAAAACTTAAATAAATTCATAACAATTGTTCTTTTTTAAGCTAACGTCCATGGATATTTGCACATGAGACCTTCCATTTGCAACTTCTCATCTCAATTACTCATTTCTTTATCCTAGTGGGTTTCATGACAACAATCTTTAAATTAATAGACAACCAACTTTAAAATTAAAGCATCTATAATATATAATAATCATATTGCTTGGGTGTTATTTTCAAAATACTAAAATTAAGAATCTTTATTCTCTAATTTTGAAATCATATGCAAACACATTTTAAAATTAAGATGGAATTAGGGGTGTGCAATCTTGAAATAACTGAATTTCATGACACTACAAGAGGCCTAATAAGCTAAAATAGTTTAAGTTATGAAATCAATATATTAAGTTCTTCCAATTTTTTTATTTTTTATTTGTTTAATTTCCATGCTCTCTATCTCTCACATACACATTTATATATAGTTGTCCCCCAAATTAATATTTTCCTTTAAATTTGGTTAAAGATTCTAGTGTATGAGATACTTATACCCACACACCCTACTTACCCACCTTCCAAAAACTTGTACAACATACTACTCACACATTCATGTTGTGGACTAAAATATTTTGTCTTACTTGTTCATAGATAGGATAGTGTATCATTGCAAGCATCCCATCTTCATTTTATTCTTGTTTGTAAAATAAATATAGATGTGTTTCTTTATTTCTAATTTTTCAATCTCCCTTTTCAACTAGAACTTAAATATATAAATAAAACTTAAATATATGAATTGAAAAAATAAACAATTTTTATATTTATATTCTTAATGATAAAAGAAAAACTAAAAAAAACATAGTAAAAACATAATAAAAGTATTAATATTATTAAAAACAATTAAATATGTCAACAATAGTGTCATCCATATATTTGTCACACAGTTCAAAAATCGTAAATAAAAAATAAATTATACACACATTTAACTAGAACTCTTCATACAATTATAGGAAGTAGTATTACTTGTGAGTTTAATTAATGATGCTTATGTAAATTACTTATATGATTTTTCTTCCTATGTCAAGTTTTGCTAGCAGCGGTAAGGGCATAGTTATAACCGCTGCGTACAATCACACCTGAAGGCAATGTTTTAGAAATTATTGTTTTGGTTTTTGTTATAATTTACTAGGCCTTACTAGCCCAAGGTTTGGGAGACTAGACCATAGTCTTGATCCCACCTTACAATGTAATATGGGTTTATGAGGGATACAAGACCTACCATATCACAATGTAATATGGTAATATTAAAGAGGACCTTGGTTATAAGGCACGAAGGGTGCAAAGTTTGATTAATGGACATTGATAAGATATTATGCCATGGTTTGCAACGTTAATATAATATAATATATCGTTGGTTTAAAAGGTTGTTTGGTTTACATGGAAATGGTTTATTGTTATATGATATGGGTACTTACCATAGTTTTAATGGTTCGATGCAATGGTTAAAAAGTCATGATTAACTCTGGATGTGGTTTCAAGAGTCGTACCCAAGTTGACTTGGGTCTTAAAAGCGTGTCTTGGCTACGAGTTAACAACACAACCAGGCTTCCATTCTAGCTTCAAGATATTATCTCAGTCATTCACTTGTATGGTTCTGCATCTAGGGTTGCAAAGAGTTTAATGTGTTGTAAATTTTGTTTGAAGCCTCCATTCATGGTTTGCTTGGTTTGTAACTTTCGAGAGCTGAAGCTTTGCTATGTTAATGGTGAATTTTGGGTTTGCTAGTGTAAACGCTGCTACAGTGTTTGATGGAATTGTAACTAGTTTATTTCCAAGGTATTTTTGTGTTTTTAATGGATTCCATGGTCGTCTAGAACTCGTTGCTTAGATTTCATGATAACTCAACTATAAACGGGCCAGTTTCAATGTTGCCCTTCACCACATTAATTTAATTGATAAGCTGCAATATTTTAATGGAAGTTTTCTTTTAATGGCTTAACTGTAACTGATGTTGGTTGGTATAATTTTTGTAGGTAGAGGAGGGATAAGGGTAACCTCCAGAGGAGCTGACCCCTGGACCCCTCTATAACTCGCATAAGGTAATAACTTAACATTTTAAAGTTTAACTTGTTTACATTGTTAACAAATGTTTTGACTACAACAATGTGTTTTTTTGCAGGTTAGGAGCACCGGCGAGGAAGGAGATAGCGTCACCTCTTCCCAAGCTCGCGTATTATAATGCCCAGGTAAAGAAGCCCAAAACCATTTCTCTGGTTTAGGTTTTGTATTTCAAGGAAATTTATCCACGTTGTTGACAATTTAGTGGGTTTGTTGCAGGTACTATCTGCTTACCAAAAGGATACGGGAGGGGAATTTCAACACCAGCGTTATGCAAGATAAGTTTTAAGTGTTGTTTGAAACCCTTGGGGTTCAAGCTCTATTTTACAGAGGGATTTACAGCCTCTCTACTTTGCATTGTTTTTATGTACAATATGGTTGGTTTTAGTACATTGCGTTAGAGCTGTGGGTACCATCACATATGTACTTACCACCACTTCGCTTATAATCTGTAATTAGAAGTTGTTTAGTGTTTAAAAACAATGGTGAAATCCATCATGGATGGTCTTATAAACACACCCTGCATGAGTACATCATTTTTATATTTGTTTAATGTATAAATGAATTGAAGCGACCCTTAGAGTCTTAGGATTTCTTGTTATGAGTTAAATTGTGGTTGTACTTGTTTCTTCCTTTATTTTAAATAATAGATTCCATCCTTTGATGGTCTTACGACCATGTACACGTTTTGATAAAATTAATTGTTTAACGACATCTAGGTTTGGTTTACAATAGAAAGTCTGTAGTATTAAAAAATATCGTTAACCCATATGATGGTTTAGCATTTCCATGCAGATCCTATTAGCTACTATATATTTGAATTGAAAAGATTATTTGTGTTTATCTTTTCTGTAAGAAATGCTAGCCATTAAAATGGTCTTACTATATTTGGTTTTCATTCATTTTAGATCGGTTTACTATACTTTAGTACTATTGTGAAGGTAATCTTCTATTTTAAGTTGGTTTTCATTATATTTATCATCCATTACATAAACAACAAATACTTTGCATCCTTTACGTATTAATATTTGTGAGAATTTTCTTCAAAATGAGATCTAGGAGCTAGATCAATATTCACACTCAAAATATTTGAAAAAATGTGCAAGAGAACAGGAAAAGAGATAGCAAATAGCTAGAATAGCACATATGAAAGGTGCTAATTACTGATCATATTATTATGTACATCTTTTATATGTTATGGTACACATTTATAATACATTGGATAAAATTAGTGAGGCTCAGGAAGCGGGAGTGTACATGTGTCATGGTAAGATTTGATCTCAATCCCCCCTAGGTTGACCAATGGAGCTCCAACTTAGACTAAACATTCACGAACCAAAGTGTGAACGTTGGAGAAGTGTGTTGGGGCATTAATGAGTCCAAGACAAGCATGGGTGAGAAGATAGAGGTGAGTGGGAGGCTCGATGTGGCAATAAATTCTCCTAAGAAATCCAAAATAGGAAAAATACACCACTACCGCCCCTAGTCAAACCCATATCCCCCAATTCAAGGAGGTAGCACTCCCAGGAATTAATGAGGGTGCACATGTGCTGAGTTGACCAAACTAGAGAACGGGAGTGTGTTTGAAAGGTCTAAAAATAACTAGTTCACCTCCTGCATGAATTTCCCTAAGTCTAACCATAGCAATTTAATGCATAGAAGAAAATCATATTGTATAAGGTATAAACCAAGGTACTAAGGATGCATTACTACTCCAACACCCCCTCTTAATCTAGACTTAGTACAAATTATTCAAAATGGTTTATTAAGGCCTTGGAAACTAAGGCTCAAGTCACCTTTTACAACAAGGTTTTATTCACCCATTTAACCGAGGTAAGGAGGAAAACCTCATGGGACAAAACCTCCCCTAAAAACTGGATATGAAAGAGATCAAAATTTATTCAGGAGGTCCTCTTCTTCACTTGAATGAGTTGAAAGAACAACTTCTTGTTGATGAACTTGGTGAAGATGCGGTGGATGCCAAAATCATGTATCAAAGTATTGTAAACAAAGATCATGTGGAGAGGACCTTTGATGGTCATCATTTGATGATGGAGGGGAATCATAAGAATGTATTTTGCTGTAGGAATTCTCTTATATAATAGCATAATAAACCATGTAAAATATATCTCTGCAATCTCTTTCCCAAATAACATTAAAGGATTCAACAAAATCGGCATCATGTGTGGCTGCCATATCATGAAAAAAACCATGAATCTTTCTCCCAATTTGATGAAGCACCTTCATAAATATGTAACAAAGCTCATGAGGCTCTGAAATATCAGAATATATGTCATACATAGCAAAAACGATCATAGGTATGGTGTCTCCATGAGCAATTGGATCCATGGGGAGATAAGAGTGAGCAACCAGATCACAATTGCAATTGAGCGAACCTGGAAGGTCTGGAGAATTGATATTTGAACCATGTGTGGTAAAAGAAAGTCCAGACATATCACACGTAAATTTGAACATTAAATCCGACATATTTGATGTCTAAAATTCGATAGACACGTGTCTGTTATTCGATGAAAACATTTTTTTTGGCGTCAGTGGGATTTCGTCGGTTATTCAACACCAGTTCAAATGTTGTCGATATTTCAATAACATATCATTGTAAATTGGGAAAATTTTACTTGATGAGATGTCGAATAACAGACAGACAAGACATCAAATAATTGACAGATATCACTTCAATCCGGCACCTAGATCTGTCGTTTCCTTTTTACTCTTCATCGGATGTCATGACCTAGGTGTCATAAGTTCGACGACTTGAGGATGTTAAAAGAAAACCAGCAATTTATTCGAAAGTGACAGACCAAAATCAAAAATTGTATATAACTTAATCTATCTGTTACCTATCCTTGTGTGGACAACTCTATGTAACAAAAACTTGGTGAATCAGGTGGCTCAATTTCAGTAGAGAGTCCCTACCAGAGGACACAAACAGATAAAATGACCTCTTTACTTGGCATATTGCTGGAAATTTATATTGTATGAGCATATATTGTAGTAGTTGGTCAATTCTGGTTCAATGACCCCACATACTAGCCGATTTATAATGAGCCTGACCTTATAAATAGCTTGGCCCTTATGTTGTTAGTCAAATAATAATGGGCCTCCTTTATTCAAGCCTTCTACAATTTTCTTAGTTTCATCTTCAGCTTCAATTCTTTCCCTTTTTATTGAATAAGCAATACAAATTTGAACTGTCATTCAATTCTCTCCCTGGTCATACACTAACGCTAGTCAAAAAAAATTGAAAGACTCTGCTTTCACCTAAAATGTAGGTCTCTTGGGTTAAACATGCCTGCTCTTACCCAAAAAAAATGAAGGAATTATGGTTCAAACAGTTTCCAGGGAATTTTAAAATCTTTCTGGATCAAACATAACAATAAAACGCTAATTTCTCTTCCCTAGGAAATTTCTATCAGTTTGATACCACACTTAGTTCAAATAATTGCTTATCTAGTTTTCTTTACAAGTTGTTCCCATGTTTTCCTCCACGGATGGTTATAAAGATATTAATAAACACTGATTCTCCAACACCGTCAACAAAGAAGGGAACTAAATGTATCAAGAAAATGCAAGATTAACACGCAGATAGTTCCAGGTTATCCATCAATGCAGAAACAACACATTGCATAGTGTCTCCACCTTTTCAATTGAATTTAGTTGACAAAAATGAAGTAAACAAAAAAAAAATTTGAAACCACTTACAAATTTCCGAATCTGTAGTAGTTTGCTCACCATAATTTTGCAAAAAAACTTTCAGTTATATTAAATTCCAAAAATATCATTGATTCCGTAACATTTAAACAACCTGCAGGTGTAATTTTTTATATATATTCAGTTTATATTTGTAGAGAGCGCATTTACACAATATTTACGAGAATATTTTCTTATATATTCTGTTTCTATTTGCAGAGAGGGCGTTTACATAGCATGAATACAAACTACTAGAGATTTAGGTTGTCAAAAGTGCATGGCTTTGTTCAAATGCATTGAAGATTTCATGAACGTGAAAACATTATAGCTTCCAGTTACCGTGATTGATTCTTGTCCAACATAATTATCATTTTAGCAAGGAACTCACTTTTGTTTTTGTAATTCATAGGATAAATTTTAACTTCATACCTAAAAAATGAGTTTAGTCTTACAATTCATTAGTGTTAGAATATGAATCACTTCATTTGCACATATTATCCATGCAATCAAATATCAAACAATGAACCTAAGGGCCGAATCAACCAACCCTCTACCAATTCTTTGTCCGGATTGGAATAAATAGTGTGATTACACAAACACACAAAACTAAAAAGCCAATTCCTATCAGTTCTTGAACCGTGAAACAGCCTTCTCCTAACAAACCTTCCTTGATGCCATTATTTAATATTAGCCAACAAAAAAAAAATTTAGCCAAATCCTTGTGTTTTCTCTTGAAAAATTTGGAAATTGAAAATAAGTTATGATGCTGACCCACAATATACTTGGAACTGTATACACTAAACATAAGCTAATATCTCTAAAGTAAACCAACGAAGTTAAAGAATAAATCAAAATTTGATTAATACTTCATGAAATTTTGGGTAAGGCAGGGTATTTTACAAAGCCAAAAACCCACTCATTTAGTTGAATCCTTTTCAGTCTAGATATCTGAACATGTTAAGGTTGTTCTTGTCAAGCTCCAAGTATTCCCCTGTGATCAAATCTTCAATCCGCTTTTTTATTTCTTTGAAATCCGGCTTCCAACAAAGAGTATTAGCTAGTGAAAAGACTAACAAGAAATGAAACTTGCAGCATTCCTTGTTTGAGTTATGACCAAATAAATTAAACTTGCAGCATTCCTTGTTCGAGTTATGATCAAATGAATTAACCATTATGTAGTGCTTACCTTGAACATTAGTCCAAGCTATTCAACACACTCTTTTACTAATTGTGCATGCGCTAAAACTTTTCTGCTCTTCATAATTCAAACAATACAAGCATCAATTGCATATGATCTATCTTTGTTCACGACCTCAATTATCTTTTTCTTCTCATCCATAGGAGGAAGAGGAATCTACAATTCAGCAAAAACGAAATTGATTGTAAAAACAATATTATCAAGATATCTTTTAATGTTACAATATCTGCATGAAATCAAATAATGAAGGTTTGTTAGCTTGTACCTTAATCTTTCTTGATTTGTCAGTAAATTTTGCATTAAATTCGAAGTAATTAGATTGTCTGACAGTTTTTTTGTTTGGTTCCTTATTCAACACTTTGTGTTTTGAACACGAAATTGAATGTAGCATATCTAAAAATATCTCCATCAGACAAATTCAACTGAGATTTGATTTCTGAATCCTTTCTTATCAATCGTCCTACTAGGGCCCTCCCAAAGTCTAATTCGAAGAAAAGATGGCAAGAGAAAGAGAGAGCTAATATAGGTTATGTGAGAAAACATGGACTGGGAATCTAAGTGTGAGGTAAGGCATGCCGAGTAGACATATGCTCAAGGACATCATAGACAAACTTTATGAGAAATATGGGTTGGGGATCTAAGTCCAGATGTATATTAGGCCCTATATTGAAGGACTAACACTGGAATTGTGGTAGGCCTATATGAATTAGGTACTGTGACACAAGAAAACTATAGCTATTAAACCAACCATCTCAAATGTTGAAAGAATAAATATCAAATAGAAAATAAGTTCTTTAGGAATAGTATGATGGTTTAAGGTTGCAAGCCTAGAATTCAAGAATAGATCCCATTCAATAGGATGCTCAAATAGACTTTGTAGTGTCTTCACAAAGTAGGATATAGTGAAGCATATGTTTTAGACCTACTGTTTGTTCTGTACTTTTAGGAAGTGGATTGGAATATGAATGAATATATTGCTTGGCAAAGATATTTGGGATAGGATATGCCTTGTGGCATTTCTTTCTTGTGGATAAAAGAGTAGGTGCAGGGAAATGTTCTATATGGAAAATAGAAAATCTAGTTTAAGGTAATTTTGGGCCTCTAAAGATGAGTTTACAAATCATATTTTGAATAGACTTAATATCATCAAGAAAAATGTGGATTCCCTAGATCTGGAAGCTAAAGATGGGATGTTGTTTCTATCCATTGTAACAATTTATTTCCACTCCCATTTTATCATGCAAAACACTTGAACAATTCCTTTCAATTACATGAAACACTGTTGGAATTCTCAAAAACAAATGGCTTCCATTCTGTCATTTACTCTTGATTGAATCATTTAGGTGTTCACAAAACAACTTCAAGATACTTCAAATTGACATCATATTCTTCTATTTCTAATACTTTTCTGGAAATAGTGGGAAACACATAAATACCTCAAATTGATATCATATTCTTCTATTTCTAAACCTTCTGTGTAAATAGTGGGAAACACAGAAATCTCACCATCTCAGCAAGAAAATTGAGATCAAATGATTTGTAGCTGGGCCAAAATCCAACAGTCAAGACTGTTACAGTCAATTCTATTCTAGGATGTGCATGCACTTTGTCATCGAGATATTTTTGAAATTTTGGTTGGTTCTCCCATGCCAAAGTCAAATAAGTAAGCTAAAAAGAAATATATGGATTAAAACAACATGAATCTAAGAGATTTAAATTATTTCTCGGGGTTTTAATTATAAATACACAAGCTATAAGCATTATGCAGGCTTACAAAAAAAATCACATTTTCCAGGCTTACAAAACAACAATCTTTGTTGGTTGGTTATTCATTGGTTGTATTTTCAACGTTTCCTCTCACTCATTAGTTGCTTCTTGGATTTTATCATTTTTTGTAAATTGTACTTTCTCTGCATAATCCTTTAAGCTTTCATCAATATATGATATGGATTTCCCATCATCAATCTCTGCCATAAAGTCCTCTCTCTCTGTACCTTTATCATCATACTCCTCACATATCTCTTTCACTACATCTACCATTCATCCATCAGAGTTCTAGTTTTCATTTTATCACAAGTTGCAACTCACATCCAAAATTTGTTCAAGGAGATTTGACAAATTTTCCACAGGGCATATAAACCAAACTGTTCCACATTTTTAAAACATGTAAGTTCCAATATGTTTTTTGGGGAAAGGAATACATGGACACACTCTCCACGGGACATCAAGGAAGGGTTTTCAAAATTTCACCCCCAAATCCAAAAGTGGCATCACTTATTACTGAGCAAAAACCTAGTTTAAGAAATTGTCAAGTACATAAATTTTATGGCCATGAACCCATGGGATATGGGTGATCTTAACTGGAATTAATTATCATGAATGCATAGGGATCAACCAGTCATCCATTGGAGTTCTGTTTTTCATTTTATCATAAGTTGCAACTCGCATAGAAAATTCATTCAAATCTATTTTTCAAATTTGTTATAGGGATATAGACCAAATCGACCGACATATTTAAAATCGATAAGCTCTTACATGTTTGTTTGGGAAAGGAATACATGGACACACTCTCCATGGAAAATCAAGGTAGGTTTTCAAAATTTCACCCTTGAACCCAAAAGTTGCATAGCCACTTACAATGTCTTATTGAGGAAAACCCTAGTTTGCACTATCATGGAATAAAACCATAGTTTACATGTGGTTGAAAGAGAGAGTAGTGCCTAAACAAGTTTCGGGATTATGGAGACAAATAGGGAAATATTCATGAGTTTTTTTCTCATGAGATAAGGGCATAAAATGAATCTAAAATAAATAAGCAATAACTATTCAATCATGTTGTCCACAAATGCAAAAAGTTACTTTGATGAACCCTAATGAAGAAAGAAGTTTGAACATGCAAGAGGGTGTGTTTTATGAATATATAATGTAATTTTGCATCCAACTCTATTAAAGAATAAATATGCATCATTGTTATTTTTGTTATTATATGCAAATACTATAGAATGGATATAACCCACAATCAATCATTTGTAAGAAATGAACAATGTTACCCAAAATTTAGCACTTCATAACATATTTGTGCAAGTAGTTTTGAGGATTGATATTAAGAAAATTAGATTTAAAACATGTGTGTTTGAAATTTCAACTCCAAACAGCCTTAAAAAAATACTCCAAACAACCTTAAAAAAATACTCCAGAAGATAGTACTCTATTATTTCCACAAGCTTTCAATTAACATTACAATAGGAGGGATCTTTCCTTATATAGAGTTAGAGCTCAAAACCATCCAAAATAAAATAATAATATCCATGATCTCTCCTAGGAAATCATAAAGAATTACTATAATATAATTAATTCTTAATTTGAAACAATGAAAAGTCAACAATGAATAATAAATAGTGAAATTAGTAGTGGCCATGCCATTTGTCTTATCTTCAAAGAAGGGTGTCTCCATGATCAAAGGTTTTGACCATGTATAATCATCAAGAGAGTTGTTTGGGAATTCCTCTGGATGTGCCTGCTCCAACCAAATATCAATAACTATGCAAAGGTTCCTTGAAGAGGGGATCATTATACTAGGTTAATGAGTAAAGTAACATTAGATTCCAACCACAATCCCAAAATAGACAAAACAACTAGGGTGTCTCTTCTAGTATCAAACTAACTCATCCTCTAAGGCACATTAATATGTCAAAACCATAGATCCATGAACAAAGGAGGCATGGTACCATGTGCAATCATAGATCCATGTTCAAGGTCATTAAAATAAACTCTAAATCCCTAGATTAAGGGGACAGCCCCATAAATTATGCAATGCATGGTGGTAAAACATCTATATATGTGCCATAGACCAAGGGTCAAGGGAATGCTCCACATAACTAATTTATCAACCATGTGAAGGAACATAATCCAAAGGTAAAGAGCCATCATAAACCTAGGGTTATCATACACCAAGTGAATACCAATGATATGTCAGCCAATATAGCCATTGAAACAGGATTCCATCATCAAAGAATTTTTGTAAAGGAAGAATGCTCTCTCCAAATGATGAGCCAAAATGAAAAATATGCCATCAAAATGCATTAAATGCTTCATATCCAAGGTGAAAATCTCATGAAATTCTACAATATAGTCATTAACATGTCAATCCACCCATGAAATATATGGAAAATGAGGCGTGTACCATTAAATGAGACACAAGTGATGATAACCAATGCATATATGAGAGAAGTATGCCTCATCACTCATCCATCAAGTGAATAACAATGATTTGTCAACCAATATAGCCACTGGAAAAGGCTTCCGTCATCAAGGAATTTTTGCAAAGGAATAATGCTCTCTGCAA
>LPNX011208224.1:0-70525 GCA_001517045.1 Pseudotsuga menziesii | reverse complement strand
CTTGCACATGGTGGGACTCATGGACTAGGAAAATAAGACAAAATAAATGAAATAATGTCTAAGTGGGTAAATACTATGGGTTGATTATTCTAACAATAATCAATCCATATATGAGAGAAGTATGCCTCACATAACCATGGTGGTGAACCAAAATTAACCGATGATGGAATAATCACCAATCAAAGCACTCAAGGGGTTAATAACAATGCTAGACATGACTAAATAAACAACTCCCATGAAAATTTCTCCACATCCTAGTGTTCAACAAATATATTTTCACAAGTGAAGCAACTATATGGAAGTGTGCACAAGAAATCCTAAGTAAAGTTGGTTTCATCCTTTCCTCGACATTTGGATGACAACTTATTTTTAAACTCAGAGGTGAATGCTTGAACATCAGTAGCAGCACTGAAACCACTACAAAAGAAGCAATAAAAAAATGAAATCAATAAACCAAAACCTGCATCTACTTGTAAAATCAAAATCAAATCCTATCTTTTGAAGACCAAGGTGACCAACTTGACATGCCAGAGACCATAGACAAGCTTATCTAACCAGAGTAAAACCAAAGGAATTTGTTCAGCAAGTTTCGATAATTTTCTTCTAATGAATGTACTTCTATGTTCACATTTCCCTCTTATCGCACTGACTGTTTAAGTGGTCTGGAAGGGTTTTAGGATTCATGCAATTGCTCTTAACTCTGTGGATATATCTCTATTGTAGATTACACCCTCTCTAGAAGTTTGATTTCTACCTTTTTCACTATAGAGATCAAGTATATGTTTTTAAAAACACTTTGCATACACTGGGATGTAACGGACTGTAAGTGATTTGGTATGTGACTTTGACAAACAGTTGTAGTGTATATTGTTGAATGTAGTTGTAGTTGTTCAATCCTTATGATGATTGTCCTTATATAGTTTAGAAATATGTTATTATAGAATAGGTAACATTTACCATCCACAACATTTAAGCTTGCAAAATAAAATGTTGCAGGAATAATATAAAGCATAAATCAGACTTTTAATGCCAAATTTCTAGATCTAGATTTTACTCAAAAATAAGGTGAATGCATGCAAAGAGTCTCACTAGGAGCAAGAATTTTGGTTGTAGTGTGATAATTTTTTTTAGGAATAACAGGTTATCCTTGTATATGACTGCAATGTAACTGTAAAAAAATTGGCATACTAAATTGGCAATACCAATTACTATAAAATCATAGTGGTGTATGATTTAATTTTAATGAAAGTCCAAAAGACATGGTTTTTAATTTTTGTGGGTTGTTTTCCCCATCCATGAATTAGTTGTGGTATTTTCCTCTATTTCTTAGTTGCATATTCTCATTATTTGAAGTTTTTCTTGTTGTGCAAATTACTATCAATATACTTGAAAGCATGGAACATAAAAATACATGTTGGCCTTTTGGAGGACATGATATTGCTTAGATTAGAGGTGAACAAGACAAACATTCATGAATCTAAGTAGGATTCTTTTAATTTAAGTAAGAATGAATTTTAACACACAATACTTAATTATATATTTGTCTTTTTTATATTGAATCATTAAAATTCTTTTAAATTGAAGCAAGATATAATCAATACTTTTTATATTGCTACCATCAAAGCATTACATAATTACCCCACGTTTTCCTTCTCACGTGGTCATATTAAAATGTTTTCCTTATCACGTGGTCATATTAAAATACTTTTTATATTGCTACTATCAAATCATTACATAATCACCCCATATTCTAAAACATATATGTGTAAAATACAAGGATCAAAGATTTGCAATCAACACCAATCAATAATCAGAATTCACATATACCTTCTCTCAATCGAAATTCATAAAAATCAATATTGGAAGTAAACAGATCCCAACAAGAAATGTGGAAACCAATAATAGTCATGGGCCATTATCAAAATATAGAAAGTTATCTGACCATAAGACCCAAACCAAGACTTACTAGCCAAAACTAGGATCTGATAGCGGAAGTAGGAAAAGTTTCAAAGTTTAATGAGAAGCCCCTTTATTTTTCGCAGGGGAGTTGTTGCAAACACCTAGCTATTATTATGATGTCTATATCCATTGTTGAATATATAAAGATTTGAACCTTTGTAACATGGATAAGGTTTCTCCTCTCTAACCACCTAATATATAGTGAATTGACTAACTTTTCTATACACACATATGCATTTATACACCAATTTACACCTTTCTGGTGAGAATGTGATCTAAATACAAGCAATGAATGTAGATGAATCCAAGTGTGTGACATAGATATACCAATAATTATGTAACCATTTAACCAAATGCATTTCTCAAAATACCAATCTACACTTCGTTCAATATCTAATAATTCTAATGTCAATTCTCATTGGATCATTTGGTTAAGGTGTGGGTCACGTCAGTAGGGTGACCCGAGTTCAATTCCAAGTTGGCAGATGCAATCACCAGATGATTTTGTGGGACTAGATGCTAGCAAAAACAAATCTTATAATTCTCACCCTACACTACCTTACCACAAAATCTATTAGAATATTAAATTTAATCTTATAATTCACAACACTTAATATTAACATGTAACTTCAAATTCTCAACTATATATACAAAATAATTTATGCAAAAGACAAACATATAATTTATGCAAAAGCACTAAAAGAGAAAAAATCATTTTATTTTCAGGAATATATATATATATATATATATATATATATATATATATAATTCCATAAGCCAAACATGTAATTTTTCTTAAAATTAAAAAATAATACAATAATCTACATCTCTTCTAATATTTTATCATTTTCTCACACAGTTACATCAAGCATCAAAATCTATCTTTAATATATTATGCTTTTGCGACACTCTTACAACTAGCTTCAAAATCTCTCTTACATTTAAATATACGAAACTTAAATAAATTCATAACAAATGTTCTTTTTTAAGCTAATGCCCATGGATATTTGCACACGAGACCTTCCATTTGCAACTTCTCATCTCAATTACTCATTTCTTTATCTTGGTGGGTTTCATAACAACAATCTTTAAATTAATAGACAACCAACTTTAAAATTAAAGCATCTATAATATATTAATCATTTTGCTTGGGAGTTATTTTCAAAATACTAAAATTAAGAATCTTTATTCTCTACTTTTGAAATCATAAGCAAACACATTTTAAAATTAAGATGGAATTAGGGGTGTGCAATCTTGAAATGACTAAATTTCATGACACTACAAGAGGCCTAATAAGCTAAAATAGTTTATGTTATGAAATCAATATATTAAGTTTTTCCAATTTTTTATTTTTTATTTGTTTAATTTCTATGCTCTCTATCTCTCACATACACATCTATATATACTTTTCTCCCAAATTAATATTTTCCTTCAAATGTGGTTAAAGATTCTAGTGTATGAGATACTTATACCCACACACCCTACTTATTCACCTTCCAAAAACTTGTACAACATACTACTCACACATTCATGTTGTGGACTAAAATATTTTGTCTTACTTTTTCATAGATAGGACAGTGTATCATTGCAAGCATCCCATCTTCATTTTATTCTTGTTTGTAAAATAAATATAAATGTGTTTCTTTATTTGTAATTTTTCAATCTCCCTTTTCAACTAGAACTTAAATATATAAATAAAACTTAAATATATGAATTGAAAAAATAAATAATTTTTATATTTACTAAATATTTTTTATATTTATATTCTTAATCATAAAAGAAAAACAAAAAAAAGCATAGTAAAAACATAATAAAATTATTAGTATTATTAAAAAACAATTAAATATGTCAACAATAGTGTCATCCATATATTTGTCACACAGTTCAAAAATAAAAAAAATAAAAAAATTGTACACACATTTAATTAGAACTCTTCATACAATTATAGGAAGTAGTATTACTTGTGAGTTTAATTAATGATGCTTATGTAAATTACTTATATGATTTTGCTTCCTATGTTAGGTTTTTCGAGCAGCGGTAAGGGCATAGTTATAACTGCTGTGTACAACCACACCCGAAGGCAATGTTTTAGAAATTATTGCTTTGGTTTTTGTTATAATTTACTAGGGCCTTACTAGCCCAAGGTTTGGCAGACTAGACCATAGTCTTGATCCCACCTGACAATGTAATATGGGTTTATGAGGGATACAAGACTTACCATAGCGCAATGTAATATGGTAATATTAAAGAGGACCTTGATCCTAAGGCACGAAGGGTGCAAAGTTTGATTAATGGACATTGATATGGTATTATGCCATGGTTTGCAACGTTAATATAATATAATATATCGTTGGTTTAAAAGGTTGTTTGGTTTACATGGAAATGGTTTATTGTTATATGATATGGGTACTTACCATAGTTTTAATGGTTCGATGCAATGGTTAAAAAGTCATGATTACCTCTGGATGTGGTTTTAAGAGTCCTACCCAAGTTGAATTGGGTCTTAAAAGCGTTTCCTGGCTATGAGTTAACAACACAACCAGGCTTCCATTCTAGCTTCAAGATATTATCTCAGTCGTTCACTTGTATGGTTCTGCATCTAGGGTTGCAAAGATTTTAATGTGTTGTAAATTTTGTTTGAAGCCTTCCTTCATGGTTTGTTTGGTTTGAAACTTTCGAGAGCTGAAGCTATGCTATGTTAATGGTGACTTTTGGGTTTGCTAGTGTAAACGCTGCTACGGTGTTTGATGGAATTGTAATTAGTTTCTTTCCAATGTATTTTTGTGTTTTTAATGGATTCCATGGTCGTCTGCAACTCGTTGCTTAGCTTTCATGATAACTCAACTATAAACGGCCTAGTTTCAACATTGCCCTTCACCACATAAATTTAATTGATAAGCTACGATATTTTATTTGAAGTTTTCTTTTAATGGTTTAGCGTTTACTGATGTTGGTTGGTGGATTTTGTGTAGGCAGAGGAGGGATAAGGGTAACCCCGAGAGGAGCTGACCCCTGGACCCCTCTGCAACTCGCATAAGGTAATAACTTAACGTTTTAAAGTTTAACTTGTTTACATTGTTAACAAATGTTTTAACTGCAACAATGTGTTTCTTTGCAGGTTAGGAGCACTGGCGAGGAAGGAGATAGGGTCACCTCCTCCCAGGCCCGCGTATTAGAACGCCCAGGTAATGAAACCCAAAACCATTTCTCTAGTTTTAATTTTGTATTTCAAGGAAATTTATCCACGTTGTTGACAGTTTAGTGGGTTTGTTGCAGGTACTATCTGCTTACCAAAAGGATACAAGAGGGGAATTTCAACACCAGATTTGTGCAAGATAAGTTTTAAGTGTTGTTTGAAACCCCTGGGGTTCAAGCTCTATTTTACAGAGGGATTTATAGCCTCTCTACTTCGCATTGTTTTTATGTACAATATGGTTTGTTTTAGTACATTGCATTAGAGTTGTGGGTGCCATCACATATGTACTTACCACCACTTCGCTTAATCTGCAATTAGAATTTGTTTAGTGTTTAAAAACAATGGTGGAATCCATCATGGATGGTCTTATAAACACACCTTGCATGTGTACATTGTTTTTATATTTGTTTAATGTATAAATGAATTGAAGCGACCCTTAGAGTCTTAGCATTTCATGTTATGAGTTAAATTGTGGTTTTACTTGTTTCTTCCTTTATTTTAAATAATGGATGCCATCCTTCGATGGTCTTATGACCATGTACATGTTTTGATAAAATTCATTGCTTAACGAAATCTAGGTTTGGTTTACAATAGAAATTCTGTAGTATTAAAAAATATCGTTAACCCGTATGATGGTTTAGCATTTCCATGCAGATCCTGTTAGCTACTATATATTTGAATTGAAAAGATTATTTGTGTTTATCTTTTCTGTAAGCAATGGTAGCCATTAAAATGGGCTTACTATATTTGGTTTTCATTTGTTTTAGATAGGCTTACTGTACTTTAGTACTATTATGAAGGTAATCTTCTATTTTAAGTTGGTTTTCATTATCTTTATCATCCATTACATAAACAACAAATACTTTGCATCCTTTATGTATTAATCTTTATGAGAATTTCCTTCACAATGAGATCTAGGATCTAGAGCAATATTCACACTCAAATTATTTGACAAAATGTGCAAGAGAACAAGAAAAGAGATAGCAAATAGTTGGAATAGCACATATGAAAGGTGCTAATTACTCATCATATTATTATGTACATCTTGTATATGTTATGGTACACATTTATAATACATTGGATAAAATTAGTGAGGCTCAGGAAGTGGGAGTGTAAATGTGTCATGGTAAGATTTGATCTCAATCCCCCCTAGGTTGACCAATGGAGCTCCAACTTAGCTTAAACATTCACGAACCAAAGTGTGAATGTTGGTGAAGTGTGTTGGGGCATTAATGAGTCCAAGAAAAGCGTGGGTGAGAAGATAGAGGTGAGTGGGAGGCTTGATGTGGCAATAAATGCTCCTAAGAGATCCAAAATAGGAAAAATACACCACTACTGCCCCTAGTCAAACCTAGATCCCCCAAATAAAGGAGGTAGCGCTCCAAGGAATTAATGAGGGTGCACATGTGCTAAGTTGACAAAACTAGAGAATTGGAGTGGGTGTGAAAGGTCTATAAAATAACTAGTTCACCTCTTGTATGAATTTCCCTAAGTCTAACCATAGCAATTTAATGCATAGAAGAAAATGATATTGTATAAGGTATAAACCAAGGTACTAAGGATGCATTACTACTCCAACACCCCCTCTTAATCTGGACTTAGTACAACTTATTCAAAATTATTTATTAAGGACTTGGAAACTAAGGCTCAAGTCACCTTCTACAACAAGGTTTTATTCACCCATGTAACCGAGGTAAGGAGGAAAACCTCATGGGACAAAAACTCCCCTCAAAAATGGATATGAAAGAGATCAAAATTTATTCAGGAGGTCCTCTTCTTCACTTGAATGAGCTGAAAGAACAAATTCTTGGTGAAGATGATGTGGATGCCAAAATCATGCATCAAAGTGTTGTAAACAAAGATAATGTGGAGATGACCTTTGATGGTCATCATTTGATGATGGAGGGGAATCATAAGAATGTATTTTTCTATATGAATAATATGATATAATAGCATAATCAACCATGTAAAATATATCTCTGCAATCTCTTTCCCAAATAACATTAAAGGATTCAACAAAATCTGCATCGTGTGTGGCTGCCATATCATGAATAAAACCATGAATCTTTCTCCCAATTTGATGACACACCTTCATAAATATGTAACAAAGCTCATGAGGCTCTGAAATATTATAATATATGTCATACATAGCAGAAAATATCATAGGTATGGTGTCTCCATGAGCGATTGGATCCATAGGGAGAGAAGAGTGAGCAACTAGATCACAATTGCAATTGAGCGAACCTGGAAGGTCTGGAGAATTGATATTTGAACCATGTGTGGTAAAATAAATTCCAGACATATCACAAGTAAATTTGAACATGAAATCCGACATATTTGATGTCTGAAATTTGACAGACACGTGTCTGTTATTCAACGACAACATTTTTTTTGGTGTCAGTGGGAATTCATTGGTTATTCGACACTAGTTCAAATGTCGTTGATATTTCGATAACATATCATCGTAAATTGGGAAAATTTTACTTGATAAGATGTTGAATAACAGACAGACAAGACATCGAATAACCAACAGATATCATTTCAATACGACACCTGGATCTATCATTTCTATTTACTCTTCATCAGATGTCACGACCTAGGCGTTAGAAGTTCGACGACCTGAGGATGTTTTAAAAAAAAAACCAGCAATTTATTCGAAAGTGACAGACCAGAATCGAAAATTGTATATAAATTAATCTATATGTTACCTATCCTTGTGTGGACAAATCTTTGTAACAAAAACTTGGTGAATCAGGCGACTCAATTTCAGTAGGGAGTCCCTACTAGAGGACACAAATAGATAAAATGACCTCTTTACTTGGCATATTGATGGAAATTTATATTGTATGAGTATATATTGTAGTAGTTGGTCGATTTTGGTTCAATGACCCTACATACTGGCCAGTTTATAATGAGCCTGACCTTATAAATAGCTTGGCCCTTGTGTTGTTAGTCAAATCAAGTGGACCTCCTTTATTCGAGCCTTATACAATTTTCTTAGTTTCATCTTCAGCTTCAATTCTTGCCCTTTTTATTGAATAAGAAATACAAATTTGAACTGTCATTCAATTCTTTCCCTAGTCATACACTAACGCTAGTCCAAAAAAATTGAAAGACTCTGCTTTCGCCCAAAATGCAAGTCTCCTGGGTTAAACGTGCCTGTTCTTACCCAAAACAAAATGAAGGAATTATGGTTCAAACAGTTTCCAGGGAATTTCAAAATCTTTCTGGATCAAACACAACAATAAAACACTAATTTCTTTTCCCTAGGAAATTTCTATCAGTTTGATACCACACTCAGTTCAAATAATTGGTTCTCTGGTTTTCTTTATAGGTTGTTCCCACATTTTCCTCCACAAATGGTTATAAAGATATTAATAAACACTGATTCTCCAGCGCCATCAACAAAGAAGGGAACTAAATGTATCAAGAAAATGCAAGATTAACATGCAGACAATTCCAGGTTATCCATCAATGCAAAAACAACACATTGTATAGTGTCTCCACGTCTTCAATTGAATTTAGTTGCCAAATATGAAGTAAACAGAAAAAAATTTGAAAAAAATCACAAATTTCCGGATCTGTAGTAGTTTGTTCACCATAATTTTGCAGAGAACTTTCAGTTATATTAAATTCCAAAAATATCATTGATTCCGTAACATTTAAACAACCTGCAGGTGTAATTTTTTTTATATATTTAGTTTATATTTGTAGAGAGTGCGTTTCCACAACATTTACAAGAACATTTTCTTATATATTCAGTTTCTATTTGCAGAGAGGGTGTTTACATAGCATGAATGCAAACTACTAGAGATTTAAGTTGTCAAAAGTACATGGTTTTGTTCAAATGCCTTGAACATTTCATGAACGTGAAAGCATTATAGATTTTAGTTAAGCGTGATTGATTCTTGTCCAACATAATTATAATTTTAGCATGGAACTCACTTTTGTTTTTGTAATTCATAGGATATATTTTAACTTCATACCTAAAAAACGAGTTTAGTCTTACAATTCATTAGTTTTAGAATATGAATCACTTCATTTGCACATATTATCCATGCAATCAAATATCAAACAATGAACCTAAGGGCCGAATCAACCAATCCTCTACCAATTCTTTGTCTGGATTGGAATAGATAGTGTGATTACACAAACACACAAAAGTAAAAAGCCAATTCCTATCAATTCTTGAACCGTGAAAAGCCTTCTCCTAACAAACCTTCCTTGATGCCATTATTTAATATTAGCCAACAAAAAAACATTTTAGCCAAATCCTTGTGTTTTCTCTTGAAAAATTTGGAAATTGAAAATATGTTATGATGCCGACCCACAATATACTTGTAACTGTATACACTAAACATAAGCTAATATCTCTAAAGTAAACCAAAAAAGTTAAAGAATAAATCAAAATTTGATTAATGCTTCATGAAATTTTGGGTAAGGCAGGGTATTTTACAAAGCCAAAAAACCACTCATTTAGTTGAAGCCTTTTCAGTCTAGATATTTGAACATGTTGAGGTTGTTCTTGTCATGCTCCAAGTATTCCCTTGTGATCAATTCTTCAATCCACTTTTTTATTTCTTTAAAATCCGGCTTCCAACAAAGAGTAAATTAGTCAGTGAAAAGACTAACAATAAATGAAACTTGCAGCATTCCTTGTTTGAGTTATGACCAAATAAATTAAACTTGCAGCATTCCTTATTCAAGTTATGATCAAATGAATTAACCATTCTGTAGTGCTTACCTTGAACATTAGTCCAAGCTGTTCAACACACTCTGTTACTAATTGTGCGTGGGCTAAAACTTTTCTACTCTTCATAATTCAAATAGTACAAGGATCAATTGCATATGATCTATCTTTGTTCACGACCTCAATTATGTTTTTCTTCTCATCCACAGAAGGAAGAGGAATCTACAATTCAGTAAAAATGAAATTGACTGTAAAAACAATATTATCAAAAGATCTTTTAATGTTATAATATCCACATGAAATCAAATAATGAATGTTTGTTAGCTTGGACCTTAATCTTTCTTGATTTGTCAGTAAATTTTGCATTAAATTCGAAGTAATCAGATTGTGTGATAGTGTTTTGTTTGGTTTCTTATTCAAGACTTTGTGTTTTGAACACGAAAGTGAATGTAGCCGATGTAAAAACATCTCCATCAGACAAAATCAACTGAGATTTGATTTCTGAATCCTTTCTTATCAATCGTCCTACTAGGGCCCTCCCAAAGTCTAATTCGACGAAAAGATGGCAAGAGAAAGAGAGAGCTAATATAGGTTATGTGAGAAAACATGGACTGGGAATCTAAGTGTGAGGGAAGGCATGACGAGTAGGAGTATGCTCAAGGACATCATAGACAAACTTTATCAAAAATATGGGTTGGGATCTAAGTCCAGATGTATATTAGGCCCTATATTGAAGGACTAACATTGGAATTGTGGTAGGCCTATATGAATTAGGTACTATGACACAAGAAAACTATAGCTATTAAACCAACCATCTCAAATGTTGAAAGAATAAATATCAAATTGGAAATAAGTTCTTTAGGACTAGTACGATGGTTCAAGGTTGCAAGCCTAGAATTCAAGAATAGATCCCATTCAACAAGATTCTTAAATAGACTTTGTAGTGTCTTCACAAAGTAGGATATATTGAAGCGTATGTTTTAGACCTACTGTTTGTTGTGTACTTTAGGAAGTGGATTGGATTATGAATGAATAAATTGCTTGGCAGAGATCTTTGGGATAGGATATGCCTTGTGGCATTTCTTTCTTGTGGATAAAAGAGTAGGTGCAGGGAAATGTTCTATATGGAACATAGAAAATCCAATTTAAGGTAATTTTGGGCCTCTAAAGATGAGTTTACAAATCATATTTTGAATAGAATTAATATCATCAAGAAAAATGTGGATTCCCTAGATCTGGAAGCTAACGATGGGATGTTGTTTCTATCCGTTGTAACAATTTATTTCCAGTCCCATTTTATCATGCAAAAAAATTGAAGAATTCCTTTCAATTACATGAAACACTCTTGGACTTCTCAAAAACAAATGGCTTCCATTCTGTCATTTACTCTTGATTTAATCATTTAGGTGTTCACAAAACAACTTCAAGATACTTCAAATTGACATCATATTCTTCTATTTCTAATACTTTTCTGGAAATAGTGGGAAGCACATAAATACCTCAAATTGATATCATATTCTTCTATTTCTAAACCTTCTGTGTAAATAGTGGGAAAAACAGAAATCTCACCATCTTGACAGGAAAATTGAGATCAAATTACTTGTATCTAGGACAAAATCCAACAATCAAGACTGTTACAGTCAATTCTATTCCAGGATGTGCATGCACTTTGTCATCAAGATATTTTTGAAATTTTGGTTGGTTCTCCCATGCCAAAGTAAAATAAGTAAGCTAAAAAGAAATATATGGATTAAAACAACATGAATCTAAGAGATTTAAATTATTTCTTGGGATTTTAATTATAAATACACAAGCTATAAGCATTATGCAGGATTACAAAAAACA
The DNA here is from genome assembly GCA_001517045.1 of Pseudotsuga menziesii. NCBI lineage: Eukaryota > Viridiplantae > Streptophyta > Pinopsida > Pinales > Pinaceae > Pseudotsuga > Pseudotsuga menziesii. Next base: position 58,835 of record LPNX011208224.1, on the reverse strand, counting down.
ATCACATTTTGCAGGCTTACAAAAAAACAATCTTCGTTGGTTGGTGATTCATTGGTTGTATTTTCAACATTTCCTCTCACTCATTAGTTGCTTCTTGGATTTTATCATTTTTTGTAAACTATACTTTCTCTACATAATCCTTTAAGCTTTCATCAATATATGATATGGATTTCCCATCATCAATCTCTGGCATAAAGTCCTCTTTCTCTATACCTTTATCATCATACTCCTCACATATCTCTTTCACTACATCTACCATTCATCCATCAGAGTTGTAGTTTTCATATTATCACAAGTTGCAATTCACATCCAAAATTTGTTCAAGGAGATTTGACAAATTTTCCACATGGCATATAAACCAAATTGTTCCACATTTTTAAAACATGTAAGTTCCAATATGTTTTTTGGGGAAAGGAATACATGGACACACTCTCGACGGGACATCAAGGAAGGGTTTTCAAAATTTCACCCCCAAATCCAAAAGTGGCATCACTTATTACTGAGCAAAAAACTAGTTTAAGAAACTGTGATGTACATAAATTTCATGGCCATTAACCCATGGGATATGGGTGATCTTAACTGGAATTACTTATCACGAATGCATAGGTATCAACCATTCATCCATTGGAGTTTTGTTTTTCATTTTATCATGAGTTGCAACTCGCATAGAAAATTCATTCAAATCAATTTTTCTAATTTGTTATAGGGATATAAACCAAATCGATCGATATATTTAAAATCAATAAGCTCTTACATGTTTGCTTGGGAAATGAATACATGGACACACTCTTCATGGAAAATCAAGGTAGGTTTTCAAAATTTCACCACTGAACCCAAAAGTTGCATAGCCACTTACAATGTCTTACTGAGGAAAACCCTAGTTTGCACTATCGTGGAATAAAACCATAGTTTACATGTGGTTGAAAGAGAGAGTAGTGCCTAAACTAGTTTCGGAATTATGGAGACAAATAGGGAAATATTCATGAGTTTTTTTCTCATGAGATAAGGGCATAAAATGAATCTAAAATAAATAAGCGACAACTATTCAATCATGTTGTCCACAAATGCAAAAAAATACTTTGATGAACCCTAATGAAGAAAGAAGTTTGAACATGCAAGAGGGTGTGTTTTATGAATATATAATGTAATTTTGCATCCAACTCTATTAAAGAAGAAATATGCATCATTGTTATTTTTGTTATTAAATGCAAATACTATCAAAGGGAAATAACCCACAATCAATCAGTTGTAAGAAAGGAACAATGTTAGGGCCATAATTTAGCACTTCATAACATATTTGTGCAAGTAGTTTTGAGGATTGATATTAAGAAAATTAGATTTAAAACATGTTTGTTTGAAATTTGAACTCCAAACAGACTTAAAAAATACTCCAAACAACCTTAAAAAATATTCTAAAAGATAGTACTCTATTATTTCCACAAGCTTTCAATTAACATTACAATAGGAGGGAGCTTTCCTTATATAGAGTTAGAGCTCAAAACCATCCAAAATAAAATAATAATATCCATGATCTCTCCTAGGAAATCATAAAGAATTACTATAATCTAATTAATTCTTAATTTGAAACAATCAAAAGTCAACAATGAATAATAAATAGTGAAATTATTAGTGGTAATGCCATTTGTCTTATCTTGAAAGAAGGGTGTCTCCATGATCGAAGGTTTTGACAATGTATAATCATCAAGAGAGTTGTTTGGGAATTCCTCTGGATGTGCCTTGTCCAACCAAATATCAATAACTATGCAAAGGTTCCTTGAAGAGGGGATCATTCTACTAGGTTAACGAGTAAAGTAACAATTGATTCCAACCACAATACCAAAATAGACAAAACAACTAGGGTGTCTCTTCTAGTATCAAACTAACTCATCCTCTAAGGCACATTAATATGTCAAAATCATAGATCTATAAACAAAGGAGGCATGGTACCACGTGCAATCATAGATCCATGTTCAAGGTCATTAAAATAAACTCTAAATCCCTAGAATAAGGGGACAACCCCATAAATTATGCAATGCATGGTGGTAAAACATCTATATATGTGCCATAGACCAAGGGTCAAGGGAATGATCCACATAACTAATTTATCAACCATGTGAAGGGACATAATCCAAAGGTAAAGAACCATCATAAACCTAGGGTTATCATACACCAAGTGAATACCAATGATATGTCAGCCAATATAGGCATTTAAATAGGATTCCATCATCAAATAATTTTTTTAAAGGAAGAATGCTCTCTCCAAATGATGAGTTAAAATGCAAAATATGCCATCAAAATGCAATAAATGCTTCATATCCAAGGTGAAAATCTCATGAAATTCTACAATATAGTCATTAAAATGTCAATCCACCCATGAAACATATGCAAAATGAGAAGTGTACCATTAAATGAGCCACAAGTCATGATAACCAATGCATATATGAGAGAAGTATGCCTCATCACTCATCCATCAAGTGAATAACAATGATTTGTCAACCAATATAGCCACTGGAAAAGGCTTCTGTCATCAAGGAATTTGTGCAAAGGAATAATGCTCTCTCCAAATGATGAGTCGTCATTCTAAATATGACATCACAATTCTATGCTTCATATCCAATATGAAAATCTCATGAAAGTAAACAATATAGTCATTAGCATGTTGATCTACCCATGAAAATTTTGAAAAATGTAACGAGTACTATTAAATGAGCCGCAAGTCATGATAATCAATCCATATATGAGAGAAGTATGCCTCACATAACCGTGGTGGTGAACCAAAATTAACCGATGATGGAATAGTCACCAATCAAAGCACTCGAGGGGATAATATAGATGCTAGACACGAGTAAATAAACAACTCCCATGAAACTTTCTCCACATCCTAGTGTTCAACAAATATATTTTCACAAGTGAAGCAACTATATGGAAGTGTGCACAAGGAATACCGAGTAAAGTTAGTTTCATCCTTTCCTCGAAATTTTGATGACAACTTATTTTTAAACTCAGAGGTGAATGCTTGAACATCAGTAGCCACTGCAAAAGAAGCAATCAAAAAATGAAATCAATAAACCAAAACCTGCATCTACTTATAAAATCAAAACCAAATCCTATATTTTGAAGACCAAGGTGACCAACTTGACATGCTAGAGACCATAGATAAGCTTATCTTACCAGAGTAAACCCAAAGGCATTTGTCTAGCAAGTTTGGATAATTTTCTTCTAATGAATGTACTTCTATGTTCACATTTCCCTCTTATCGCACTGACTGTTTAAGTGGTTTGGAAGGGTTTCAGTATTCATGCAATTACTCTTAACTCTGTGGATATATCTTTTTTGTAGAGTACACCCTCTCTAGAAGTTTGATTTCTACTTTTTTCACTGTAGAGATTGAGTATATGTTTCTAAAAACACTTTGCATACACTGGGATGTAACGGACTGTAAGTAATTTGGTATGTGACTTTGACAAACAGTTGTAGTGTATATTGTTGAATGTAGCTGTAGTTGTTCAATCCTTATGATGATTGTCCTTATATAGTTTAGAAGGATGTCATTATAGCATATTTAACATTTACCATCCACAACATTTAAGCTTGCAAAATAAAATGCTGCAGGAATAATATAAAGCATAAATTAGACTTTTAATGCCAAATTTCTAGATCTAGATTTTACTCAAAAATAAGGTGAATGCATGCAAAGAGTCTCACTAGGAGCAAGAATTTGGGTTGTAGTGTGATAATTTTTTTAGTAATAATAGGTTATCCTCTTATATGCCTGCAATGTAAATGTAAAAAAATTGGCAGTCTAAATTGGCAATACCAATTACTATAAAATCATAGTAGTGTATGATTTAATTTTAATGAAAGTCCAAAAGACATGGTTTCTAATTTTTGTGGGTTGTTTTCCCCATCCATGAATTAGTTGTGGTATTTTTCTCTATTTCTTAGTTGCATATTCTCATTAATTGAAGTTTTTCTTGTTGTGCAAACTACTATCAATATACTTGAAAACATGGAACATAAAAATACATGTTGGCCTTTTGAAGGACATGATATTGCTTAGATTAGAAGATTAACAAGACAAACATTCATGAATCTAAGTAGGATTCTTTTAATTTAAGTAAGAATGAATGTTAACACACAATTATATCTCAACATAAAAAGAAGTTAAAACACATTTAAGTTGTATATTCTACAAGCCAAGTAGGACAGTTGGCATTAAAAACCAACCTCTAAATCATGGAAATAGGTTGTCTACATCCCATATTCAAGTGATCTTGTATATGTGTTCAATTATGTGAATGGATACATCACAATATAAGAAGTGCTTCCCATATCTTCTGTGTGAATCAATAAGCCTTGAAAAGTTATGTTGATCATATATAACACAATAAGGCTAAAGCGCTTCCCATCATAGCTCCACTTCTAGAACATATTAGTTATTTCCATTGGTAATATTTAAAACATTTCAAAGAACTCCTATAATTCTCACAACCAATTCCGTGAAAAGCATATCCCATGGGAGAATATTCTTCCTCAATCTGGAGCTTTCCCCTTGTTGGTTGGAGTTGGACCTTAGGGATATCAAATAAGGAAATATGAGACCTAAATAGAAACATGTGGTTGCTCTTGTGAATTGAAAAACTACCCAAATATTTGGAATCAAAGTATATCCCATGTAAATAAAAACCAAAATGGTGACATTCAAGTTGAAAAACCTCCTCCTTCTCTCAGAGAGAGATTTTGATCCCTTAAATACCATGCAATCCATTGTTTGTCGAAGCAAAAAATGGATCATGAAAAAAAAGAAGTATCAAATAAAGGAAATATCCAACCCTAATAATGTTAAGAATGGAACTAAAAGTAATTTCAAGGTCTTTGTCAAAATTTGATACAATATATGAATTTGTAGACTGCCCAAATAGAATATAACCTGATATTGCAGTAGATTAGTAAACCAAAACACTGAGCACTATGGTGATCCTTCCAACCTTGTTCATCTTAGCAGGGGTATTTAATCTTGTAGGGGCTTTGATAATTACTATGATAGGTATTAGAATGGAACAATATGAGGATGTTTGGGTGCACACATAGTTGTCGAAAATAGGATAAAAAACTCCTATGCACAAAGCTTGTTGTTGGGCTTATACTAGTGGATATCTGCTTGGTGAGATCGGATATCTCGAGCATTTTTTATTTTAGTCAAATGGGGAAAGCTACAATAGACCGTGATTATAATCGGTGACTTGATATTCACACTCTCTTATATACGCATCAACTCGGATAATATTTGATACATCTATTGATAAATAAGTTTACCCAATTCCATTGAAGGTAAAGGTAAATACATAGATTATGTAGCCATCAATATAGCCCCAACCATGGATACTTCCATGCATTTTTTTTATAGATCAGCTACACATTGAAATGAAATATGTATCCATTGGTCATGACTAGGATTGTCACAAGAAGATCCAAAATCATCATTTTGGTCCCAATATTAGGAAGCATCTAAGGCCCTGTTTTCTTACCCTTTATAAGCCTAACAAAGGAAATTATTGAATACATTACAATAAAAACAAATGAAAGTGCAACATATGCAGTAGATGTGAATTTCAATGGATCTATATTTATAATAACAAAGAGAGGTGCTAGAAAAAATACCATTGTGATTAAAACTATTATGAATCACATCATGATCATGTGATGTATTACCTTAGAAAAGGGCTTGCTGGACCTGCATTGGGTTATTCCCATGTGGGTTAGAATCCTCTTTAGGAACTTATTACTACTATGATTTAGGTGACCCCCTTGGAGAATTATGTTATCCTCAAGCCTATCTTTCTACTCACCTCCTGTGAACTTGTTTCCACTGGCCTCTGTGCCATCCTCAACCTCCTAAAATGCAAGTCCACTTTTCAAACCAGAAAAAATGCCCGAGATTTGCGTGGTTCTGGCGCTTTCCCAAGAGAGCTTGGTTCAGATTCTTATTTCAAATCATCATAGGGATATGTCTATAACAAAGAGAGGTGCCAAAAAAAATACCATTGCAATGAAAACTATTAGTCTCTGTTTTCTCCACCAACCTTCCTTTCCCATCCATTGATAAATAATACCTTAGTAATGCACAAATAATCAAATAAACAATCATAGTCCTTGCATTGCATTGTAGATTCAGCTTACAAACCACGATCCAGTAGAGGGACATGGTTCCATCCAAAATAAGAGCTGCTAATGCAATGGTTTTTGTGCCCAGATTAAACATGCAAACCACCAATTCTACAATAGCACAAAAACTTACCTTGGAACCGCCATTGCCGCCTGCTACCATATTCAAATAGCCATGCCGACAGATAGAGATTGACTTTACCAAGAGATAGAACATATTATATAATTATTGGGACATTGAAAATACTAAAACAATCCTGGTCGAAAAACCGATGACAATGAAGGTCAAAAAACCGACGTTGCTTCAGGATTTCAAAAACAAATCGGACAAAACAGTGGTTTTCATCATTGCAATCCGACAAAAATATACTTTCCATTGGATGTCGTCAGATTTTGGAATCAAATCCTATTGTGTATGGAAAAAAATTCCCATGAAGGATAATTATATGGCTATCCAACCAATGAAATACATACATGACATAAAATAAACATACATAAGTGACATAGTGCTGGACTCTAGGCAATTTTGAGATTTTCCAACTGTAGAACTTGAGGGTTGTCATGGACTTTGTATCATCCTATATATCATCTTCAGAATCAGAATTGGAAATATCTGATTGGATTGGGAAATGGATTTGAGAAGGCACATCAAAAGCTAGTGAAAAATGACTAGTTTTGGGAGGAAGCTTTGGTGAACTGACTGAGGTTTCTTCCAAGGAAGGGATGCAGGATTCAGGTTATGATATATCAGAAGGTGAATCAGAAACAAATTTATCAAAAATATATAAAACGGAAATGGGTTTTACCCATGTACTCAATGCATGCTCAACCTTACCATTTCCTTGCTTGCGCTCCCATCTTTTTGCAAATTTTGGAAGAGAAATATGGTTCTCCTCAAGGAGATTGGTCATTATGTCCATATTATTTATGAAGAAAGATTTCTCAAGATGTGAATCTCTGCAATAACCACATGTGGATCTCTCTCTCTTGTTTCTCCTCCTACTGAATCTTGAGCTCCCATCAGTAGAACTGGAGCTTTCTGAACTTGACTGCTTGTTCTCTTTATCCTTTTGTTTCAAATATTTATTCTTGATCTGGGGTTGATTTGATACACCAGTAGCAAGGGATTTATCTTTATATATGAAGGTACACATTTGTATGAGCTTTTCCTTCTCTTGAGTCAAAGACTCCATGAAATCTACTAGCGCAGGCATCTTCCAATTTCTAGTTGTAATCCTGCTTGAGAGGAATGTTGAAACATACACCGAATACTCGGGCCCTAAATTAGAAAGGATGGAAAATATAAGATGGTATTCTTTATTCTCTATGCCACGCTATTTTAACTAAAGTACCAGTGCTTTAAACTTGGTTAATAATTTTTCAATGGTCTCGTAGTGAGCTAGGATCGAGAAGATTAGCTTGTGCTTAAGCTTATGGCCTCTCATTTCATCTATCTTCCCAAATAGTGACGCAAAATTGAGCCAAAATTCATTTTGTGTGACAATAATTTCTAAATGAAAGAGGAGTTCCCTTGAAGTGATGAGACAGAGGATACTAAAAGCTTCATCAAGTCTATTAAAATACTTAGCTTTTTCCACAATAGAATTTGGCTCGGGTTTAGTCCCAATGGTGACCCGGTAGAGACTCTTGGACCTCAACTGGATGATCATCTCGGAATTCCATTCAAAATAATTGAATGGATTAAGCAATGCTCGAGTTTTCTCCATCATGCTTGCGCAACCTGTGACAAAAACGTTGTTAACCTGCAAGGAAAAACACTCAAGTTTTTTGGAAATATGCCCTAAAAAACAACTCAAACCTCACAAGATTTGTTTGCAGCTCTAACTAGCTATGATACCATGATCCGGTGGATTATTCATCTTCAAAAATTAAACTGATCCAATATGGTACAATGGTATTTAATCTATGGTTCAAAGAACATAACATATGTTTTAACTCATAGACATAGCTGCGACAGATTTAGCTATGACACAGATTCAGCTGTGACACAGATTCAGCTGTGACACAGATTCAGCTGTGACACAGATTCAGCTATGACACAGATTCAGCTGCGACACAGATTCAGCTGCGACACAGATTCAGCTGCGACACAGATTCAGCTGCGACACAGATTTAGCTGTGAAACAGATTTAGCTGCGACACAGATTTAGCTGTGACACAGATTTAGCTGTGACACAGATTTAGCTATGACACAGATTTAGCTGCGACAGACTTTTCACACTGCTGTGACAGACATAGCTACGACAGACTTTTCACACTGCTGTGATAGACTTGCTGCAGCATCGCGAAGTTAGTGGTGACATCAAACGGTTACGTTAGGTGTGATGCTATGGTATGGTGCAACATATGTGCGTAATGGTCATTGCAACGTGTTGTGAATCAACCTGTGCGTGGAGTAGTTTCCACGTTTCAGGAATATGGAACGTCGTGGTAACATAATGCTTGTGCAGTGACTTGGCTGAATTGCATGGTTCAGCGTATGGTTGTAACAATAAAAAAAAAGGAAGATTAATATAGCAGCTGGGATGATGGAATCGAATCGATTACTTATCCCTCCCGCTGAACTCTTAAATAGAGGAGGTTGGCCACCGAGAAGGGGGCGGATTGTTTTAGAGCGCAGAGTATTGTTTCTCTGTTATGAGAAGCTTAGAGATCATTTTTGCTGCGAAGTGTCCAGATGCTGTGCTGTAGAAGTTGACATTCTCTATTATATTTTAGCTTTCTTTATATTTGAATGCTGATTGTAATTTCGAGAGAAAGGTCTTAAATATTTTGTACAATATTCTGTTTATAGTTGCTGAAGTTGTTTGCAGAACCATTTTGTACCATTTTAAAAAGATTAATTGGATCGGTACCCATTGGAGAGGGACCCGGAGACGTAGCCCAGTGGAGGGGGTGAACTCCGTTATCAACTTCTGTTTGTGACGCTCTGATTCTGTGCTTTTTTATATTTGTTTATTAGTTCGTTTTCCATCTATTTTCAGTATTTAATTTCTGTTAATGTTGTTCCATTTAATTAACCTGCTGAAGGCATTCTTTTAACACAAACTTTTAATGCACACAAGTTGAGGTCTGACGGATCATGTTATGGTATCAGAGCTGGTTGACTACTTGAGCAAGTTTTTGAATGCTTACTAGGTCCAGGTTAAAGTGTGGTGAAGGAGAATTAGTTGAAGAAGATCCTGAGATTGGCTCAAGGAAAACATTCTTAAGAACCATGTCTTCTCCACGAGGGGAAGAAGAAGGACATATAGAATGGGAAAAACCTGTTATTTCTGAATCTGATTTTTTAGAGGCTTTTATGAGCATGAAATCCATGATGGAAATTCTACTCGATGAGCGAGCAGAAAGGAAGAAAAAAGAAGAAGGATCTTCATCCAGAGATGCAGAAGTGAAGCCGGAAGAAAAGGGTAAAGGAGTAGGAGGTGATGGTGATCCTCCTGATACTGAACAGACTTTTTCTTCTTCTCATACTTCTCATTCAAATAATGCAAGTCCTAATATGCCTTATTTCAAATTGGATGTAAAATTTGAATTACCTATTTATAATGGAGATGTAGATGCTGAAAAAATAGACAATTGGATCATGCAGCTTGAGGTATATTGTAGGGTGCAGGGCATTAACGATGACCCTTCCAGGATTCAATTGGCCACTTTGAGGATGAGTGGAATGTCTCTTACTTGGTGGGAGAGCAAGATTCAGCAAGATATTCGAAAGAATGGTAAAATTATCTCAGTTTGGAATGAATTCATTGAAGTATTAAGGAAGCAATTTTACCCTTTAGGTCACATGCAGCAATTAACCATGAATTGGCAAATGTTTAGACAAGCTAAAGGACAAAGCATTCAATACTATACTCATGAATTCAGAAAGAGGGCTATTGCATTGAATGTTTCGTTAGAAACACAGGAAACTCTTCTTAAGTACATTGGTGGCATGCATTCTTATTTGAAGCATACTTTGTTGATGTTTAACCCCAGTAATTTGGATGATGTATGTGTTCAAGATACCCATTTAGAAGCTAGGGGTAAGCATGCTAATGATACTTTTGTGAAGAAATCTTTTAAATTTGACAGCAAATCGAAAGGTCAAGACAAGGGGAAAAAGAAGACGGCTACTGTTAAGAAAGAGGGTGAAAAGCCTACATGTTCGCATTGTCAGAAGGGACATGATGTCTCTAAGTGTTGGAAACTTCATCCATAGTTAAGGCCAAAGAAGTATGGAGGAAACAAAGATAAAGGCAAAGCAAAAGCTACTGCCGCAGTTATTCAAGACTTGGGATCTGACTCAGGTGATGAAACAAAGGTTACAGCTGTCGGAATCCAAGGTAGGGATAAAAGTATCTCACTTCCCATTGATGCACAATCAAGTTCTAGTGAAAGTACAAGTCTTCCATCTACTTCTAAGTAAAATGATAAAGATAGAAGTGCACTGTTTCATGTTCGTGTCATTGCAAATCACACAAAGATTGATACATTGTTTGATAGTGGTTCACAAGTAAATCTGATATCAAAAGAAGTGGTTAAGAAATTGCATTTAGTTACTATGCCTCATGAAAAGCCCTATCCTCTAGGTTGGGTTAGTAATGATACACGATTGCAAGTTACAAAGAAATGTGTATTAAAATTTGCAATTACTGAAAAGTTTAGGGATGAGGTAGAATTGGATGTAGTACCACTTGAAATTTGTGGGATTGTACTTGGGAGTCCATATTTGTATGACCGGAAAGCAGTCTTTTATAGAGAGCAGAATAAGTATCATCTTTTTAAAGAAGGTATGGAATATATTGTACAAGCACATAAGATAAAAACCAATCTAGCAATAGTTTCTGCAGGACAAATGAAGAGGCTGGTAAATGCTAGTGAGAATTTTGTGTTAATGATGGTTAAGGTAAAAAATGATGATATCTCTAAATATTTTGAAGGATGTGACCCTAAACAGAAATTGGAACTGATTGAAATTATTTCTGAGTATGATGACTTGTTTCAAGATCCGAAGGGGTTACCACCGAAGAGGGAGATTCAGCATGAGATACATTTGTAGCAGGATGTGCCACTCCTGAACATAGCCATGTACCGGATGTCTGTAATGTAGAATGAGGAAATAAAGAAGCAGGTTCAGGAGCTGATTGAGAAGGGGGTCATCCAGCCCAGCACTTCTCCTTGTGGTTCTCCTATAGTCTTGGTTCCAAAGAAGGATGGGTCGTGGAGGATGTGTATCGACTACAAGGCCCTTAACAAAATCACCATTAAAAAAAAGTATCCTCTTCCTCGCATTGATGATTTGCTTGATCAGTTGAAACATGCAATTTATTTTACAAAATTGGATCTGCGTAGTGGGTATCATCAAATCCGTGTTGCTGAAAATGATACCTGGAAAACAGGGTTTGTATGAATGGCTTGTAATGCCTTTTGGGCTATGTAATGCTCCTGCTACTTTCATGCGGTTCATGAATTATGTCTTTCGACCATTCATTGATGATTTTGTAATTGTATATTTGGATGATATCCTTGTGTTAAGCAAAACCTGGGAAGAGCATATGGTACATGTGAAGAAAGTTTTAGATGTACTAAAGAAGGAGAAGCTTTATGTAAAAATGTCTAAATGTGAGTTTGCTAAAACTTCTCTAGTATATTTGGGCCATATTATTGGTGGAGGCCACCTGCGAGTGGACCCAGCCAAGGTTGCTGTCATTGTAAACTGGCCACGGCCTAACACCGTTACTGAAATCAGAAGTATTCTGGGTGTGGTTTAGTATTGGAGAAAATTCATTTTTGGATTTTCTTCCATTGCTGCTCCATTACATGCGTTGACAAGTGTTAAAGAAATTTTCCAGTGGGGAGGCAAGCATCAGAGAGCCTTCGACACTTTGAAGGAAAATATTAGTACAGCACCAGTTTTGACATTGCTAGATTTGCAGCAGCCATTTTAGATCAAAACCGATGCCAGCGGGTTTGCCATGGGAGCTGTTTTGATGCAAGGGAGGAAGCCAGTACAGTTACCATTCAGAAACATTCTCTACTGCGGTAAGTAAATATCCGACTTATGACAAAGATTTGTATGCTTTGGTACAGAGTGTGAAGAAGTGGAAACATTATATCATGGGAAAAGAAACAGTCATACATACTGATCATCAGCCACTTCAATATTTACAATCTCAAACTAAAGTACAACAAAGTAGGCATTTAAGATGGATGGGATTCTTACAATAGTTTCATCTCGTAATTAAATACAAGAATGGAATTCATAATAAGGTATCAGACATGTTATCAAGGCCACCTATGAATTCTTCAATCACTCTTCAAAACAGTTCATTAACACATGAAAGTTATATTGAAAAGTATGCAAAAGATAAAGATTTTAAGAAAGTATATGCATCACTAACACATGGTAAACATGAAGAAAACTATTATGTGCATAATCAACTCTTGTATCATCTTGGTAAACTCTGTATTCTAGAGAAAGAAAGAGTGCATGTGATCCGAGAGGCACATAGTTCATTGATTGCAGGACATTTTGGAGTAAGTAAAACATTGTCTGTATTGCAAAATCACTGTTATTGGCCTCAAATACAAAAAACTGTAGCTAAATACATAAGAGGTTGTGTTATGTGTGCAACGAGTAAGCCTAGCAATAGGAAATTGGGTTTGTACACACCTCTTCCAGTTTCTTCTCGTCCTTGGGAAAGCATTTCTATGGACTTTGTAGGAGGACTACCTATGTCTAGAAAAGGGCATGATTATCTATATGTTGTTGTGGATAGATTCAGCAAAATGTGTATCTTAATGCCATGTAACAAGCAGATCACTGCTGAACAAACAGCTCATCTATTCTTTCAGAATGTTTGGGTACATTTTGGGCTACCCATGTCTATTGTATCTGATCAGGATTCCTGGTTCTTGGGAGTCTTTTGGTCGACTTTATGGGAGCTTATGGACACTAAACTAATGAAAAGTACATCTTTTCATCCACAGACCGATGGGAAAACAGAGGTAGTAAACAGGACAGTGGTTCAGTTGCTCAGAGGATATTGTAATAAACATCCTAAACTTTGGGATGAGCAGTTGCAGTATATACAGCATGCCTACAATCATGCAGTTCATTCTTCCACGAACAGATCTCATTTTGAAACTTGTTTTGGTTATCTGCCAAAAACACCGATGGAATTCTCTTTTGGCAAAGAGGTAGTGGATGGACATAATGATGCAGATAAAGCACTAAGGTTCATTCAGAGAATCCAAGTAGTGCAGCAGGTAGTTCAAGAACAGTTGGAGAAGAGCCAGGCAAAGTACAAAGCCAGGCATGACAAGCATCGAGTTGATCATCAATTTCAGGTTGGTGACAGAGTTTGGTTACATATCACCAAAGAGAGAATGAAAGGTGAAGGTAAAAATATTAAGCCTATCAGGTATGGTCCTTTTGAGATCTTGGAAAAGATCAGTACTAATGCTTTTCGCTTGAATTTACCTCCATACATGAAAATTTATTCAGTTGTCAATGTTGAGAATCTTAAATTGTATGAGCCTCCTATGATCATGGATGAGGAAACTAACGTACATATTCCTTCAGTTGATGATATGGCACCTGAATATATGAATGAGTTGTAGGATGATGTTATTCTTGACAGAAATGTAAGGACTTCACGAAGGGGGAATGATGAATACCTTCGAGTGGGGCTTAAAGGCACTCATCATAGCAAAGCAAAATGGATGGAGATTGGAAAAGTGAGGGAGCTATACCCTCACTTACTTGCTGAATGATTCAAGATTTTGGTGGTCCAAAAGCTCTCCAATGGGGAGGAATGATCCGGTGGATTATTCATCTTCAAAAATTAAACTGATCCAATATGGTACAATGGTATTTAATCTATGGTTCAAAGAACATAACATATGTTTTAACTCATCGACATAGCTACGATAGATTCGGCCGTGACACAGATTCAGCTGTGACACAGATTTAGCTCTGACGCAGATTTAGCTGTGATGCAGATTCAGCTGTGACACAGATTTAGCTATGACACAGATTTAGCTGTGACACAGATTTAGCTATGACATGGATTTAGCTGCGACACAGACATAGCTGCGACAGACTTTTCACACTGCTGTGACAGACTTGCTGCGACATCGCGAAGTTAGTGGTGACATCAAACGGTTACGTTATGTGTGATGCTATGGTATGGTGCAACATATGTGTGTAATGGTCATTGCAACATGTTGTGAATCAACATGTGCGTGGAGTAGTTGCCACGTTTCGGGAATATGGAACGTCGTGGTAACATAATGCTTGTGCAGTGACTTGGCCGAATTGCATGGTTCAGCATATGGTTGTAACAATTAAAAAAAAAAAAAGATAGCAGCTGAGATGATGGAATCGAATCGATTACTTATCCCTCCCGCTGAACTCTTAAATAGAGGAGGTTGGCCACCGAGAAGGGGGCAGATTGTTTTAGAGAACAGAGTATTGTTTCTCTGTTATGAGAAGCTTAGAGATCATTTTTGCTACGAAGTGTCCAGATGCTATGTTGTAGAAGTCGACATTCTCTATTATATTTTAGCTTTCTTTATCTTTGAATGCTGATTGTAATTTCAAGAGAAAGGTCTTAAATATTTTGTACAGCATTCTATTTACAGTTGCTAAAGTTTTTTTCCAGAACCAATTTGTACTATTTTAAAAAGATTAATTGGATCGGTACCCATTGGAGAGGGACCCGAAGACGTAGCCCAGTGGAGGGGGCGAACTCCGTTATCAAATTCTGTTTGTGATGCTCTGATTATGTGCTTCTTTATATTTGTTTATTAGTTTGTTTTCCATCTGTTTTCAGTATTTAATTTCTGCTAATGTTGTTCCATTTAATTAACCTGCTGAACGCATTCTTTTAACACACTTTTAATGCACACAAGTTGAGGTCCGACGGATCATACCATGTGAGAATTTTCTTCACATTAAGATCTAGGAGCTAGATTAATATTCACACTCAAAGTATTTGACAAAATGTGCAAGAAAACAACAAAAGAGATAGAAAATAGCTAGCTAGAATAACACATATGAAAGGTGCTAATTACTTATCATATTATTATTGTACATATTGTATATGTTATGGTACACATTTATAATACATTGGAAAAAATTCATGAGGCCAAGGAATCCAATTGGGAGTGTACATGTGTCATGGTAATATAAGACCTCAATCTCCCCTAGGTGGACCAATGGAGCTCCAAATTATCCTAAACAGTCACAAACCAAGGTGTGAACATTGGTGAAGTGTGCTAGGGAATTAATGAGTCCAAGACAAGCGTGGGTGAGAAGATGGAGGTGAGTGGGAGGCTTAATGTGGCAATAAATGCTCCTAAAAGAGCCAAAATAGGAAAAATACACCACTAGCGCCCCTAGTCAAACCCAGATCCCCCAAATCAAGGAGGTAGAACTCCAAGGAATTAATGAGGGTACACATGTGCTTATTTGACCAAAGTAGAGCACTGGAGTGTGTGTGAAAGGTATGAAAATTAACCATTTCACCTCCTATATGAATTTCCCTAAGTCTAACCATAGCACTTTAATGCATAGAAGCAAATGATATTGTCTAAGGTATAAACCAAGGTACTAAGGATGCATTAATACTCCAACAATCTTTTCATTTGTAGAGAAGAGATCTCTCTGATCATAACTTTTTTGGGAATTCCTTCCTCTTTAATTGTGTTTCCAGCATCATCTATGCATATAAAGGTTTTGTCAAAACAATTCAGCATTACTCTGTGTTTTTCTAGCCACTCCATTCCTATTAACAAATCATAGGAACCTAAAGATAAAATATTCAGATCATCATGCATAATGAAATCATTACTTAATATTTCACAGTCTTTAACATAACTAGTGACTTTATATTTAGTACCTGTGGCTAACTATATCAGCCATGACTTATCAAATTTTTGTGGTACTAGTTTACATAATTCACCTATTATAGGTGATATATAACTCAAAATTGTACCTAGATCAATTAATAATTTTTTTGGTACTAATTTACATATTTCAACTATTCTCGACCATTGAATTTTGGTGGTCTGCTTGTCGGTTCTCCAACGCATCACTAATTCTAGGCATGTTCCTTGCCATGTCTCCCACTGTAACAACTTCCTGAATGGAGTGAGCATTAAACTTTTTATTTCTTATTGGGCAGTCCTTAAAATAATGTGGCTCGCCACATTCCCAACATTTTAAGTGTTCCCTCTGTGTAGTGTTCTTATTAAAAGTAGTGGGAGGTTCTTTTTCTTTTGTTGTAGAATTCTTTGGTTTTAAATTTTTATAGTTACTCCCTTGATACCCTTTATAATTATTCCCTATATTTTTGTGGAATTTATTATTTTACTTTCTTGGATCAAATTTATCTCTCCTTTTTGTCTTCTAAATTGGTAGACTTCCTCTTTTATTTTACTTAGGTCATAACAACAATTTTCCTTTCTCATTGCTTCCTCTAGTGTCTTCGGATTGTCATACTCAATTCGCTCTTTAAAGATGATAGGAAAAAAACTGAGAAAATGATGTATCTTTGGTTTTTCATCAATTATACAAGGAACATAATGAAGCATACTCAGGAATTTACTACATATCTCTTTCATAGTCATAGCTCATAGTCTCAAATCGTAAAAATCCTTAGCCTTCTCTTCACTACAACAAATCCTGGAATTAGCGTCCCTTTTTAGTGTAATTTTTTTTTACATTGAATGGCCAAACTCGACGCTAAATGGGATGCGTCATGAAAAAAACTTAAAGCGTCTCAAAAAATGTCTTTTTTTGCTTCCTAGGTAACATCATTTATGACGTCCAAAATAGCGTCTATTTTTTTGCTTCCAGAATAGCGTCCAACTTTGCTTCCTAAACAACATCGATGTTTTCTTCCTAAATAACATCCTATTTTGCTTCCTAGTGAGTGTCCTCTTTTTCTTCTTAAATGACATCCCTGTTAGTGCCATATTTGCATCGTTAATAACACCATCTTAGCATCCAAATTAGGATCCAATATTGCATCCATTTTTGCTACCACTTTAGAATCCCATTTTGCACCATGTTTTACTTCCAAATATGTGCCAATTTCTGCTTCCAAATTTGGACCAATTTTTGCACCATGTTTTTCTACCAAAATGACGCCAAATATTTCTTCTATTGTTGCACCATATTTTGCTTCCTATGTAGTGCCATGTTTTGCATCCAAAGTAACGTCTTATTTTGCTACCATATCAACGTCATGTTTGGCTTCATCATTAGTGCCACATGTTACATCCTTTTTAATGCCATTTTTCACATCTTATTTTTCTACCATATCAACACCATGTTTGGCTTCATCATTAGTGCCATGTGTTGCATCCTTTTTAATGCCTAGTTTCACATCTCTAATTTTTTGGTCACTAATTTAGTCATTTTAGTAATTTTATATACGACTTTTGGTCATTTTGTTTGGTCACTTATTTATTATTTTTTTCTTACTAATTTAGTTGTTTTTAACTGATATTATAATATCATTAAGGAATGGAGGAATCGAACCACCAACCTCCTGCTTGTAAGGCAGGCGCTCTTCCATTGAGCTAGCACCCTTTAAGAATTTGGGAACCTAACTTACAAAGTCCTCAATAATAGTAAAAAAGATCAATACACAACTTTGAGTATCTAATGGTCAACAAAGGATGATAGATTGTATAAGTTCACAATATATGATCAAGCAGGTCATGCAATCCATAAACCTTTTCTAGGAATTTTGAACAAAGATCAAGAAATTGGCTTAATGGGATTGGAAAAATCACTATTCCCTAGCAACTGCAAGTGTATCACTATATGATACCTATCAACAACAATTATCTTAGTGTGGATTCCAAGGATATAGTAGATAAGGATGATCATCCTAGAGCCATGTATAAGTGGAGAAATTAAGAGAAACAAAAGAGGATGATCAATCCAATAGTTGGTGCTTCACATGGATCTTTTCCACCATGGGATGAGAAAAGTTCCTTCTTATATCAAGCTAATGAGTATCCACAAAGGAAAATGATTAGTATATATTATGATGCCAATTAGTAATGTTTAATCGCTTCCTAGGGTGATGTTGTAGTGCTTGCATTGGGATATCTACATGATCCCCAACATCATTGGATATAAGCATAATCATGGGGCCATAGAGTATGGGATGAGGCTATATTTTTATCTTTTTCTTTGGAAAACCAAGTAGGATTTGAAACACTGGGAGAACGAATAGAATCATATATACTTAACAAACTACAATCATGACAGGGCATAGGACTATACTCTATAGTCATTGTGCGGATGTTGGAAATGGGCATAACAGCCTAAGGACTGTGAACAACATCCATTTAAATATGAATGCAAAAACTTCCATGTCAGAGGAATATTTGATGGAAGTGAGCTTACTATTTATAACACAAAGAAACAAAGCAGCCAGAAATGGAAGCTCTAGGAGGATACACATAACATTAGAACACAAAATCAACACCCTAAAGAAGTTCCATCTAGATTTTGCATTGTAAAAAAGAAATCATTCATAATATAGAAAAAATTGTCTGTGATCATAAAATAGGTCATATTTCACTTACCTATATCACAATGTGATTACTCTATTGGTCGGGTTTCCATTTTGGTCACTACAGAAAGATCTTGTCATGAAAAAATCCATAATCTTTAGAATCCCATTATTATCAATTGGCAGATAATATCATATTTAAAGCATAAAATGCCATGTTCAAACACTTGTTTCAATAATAATATCTCATAATGAAAGAAAGAGAACAAAAAATATTGATAAAATCAAGAAATTACCTTTAATGTCCCAATGCAAAACTTGGTTGATATGACATTGCACACATTTCTTTACCAGTGACAACCTGCATCATACAACCGAATGTAGTCCTTAGATATTAAGAACCAGAGAAGTGTTTATTATTGAATACTTAAAAATAATTCCCTTCAAATTTTGTGATTATTCTTAGTTATTGTGTTTATTATTGAATCAAGTCACGAGAGCTGAAATCTCATGAACACTGGAACGATCAAGGAGGCAGCATATATGAGATGCCACCAATCTGGAAGGTCTTATACACAAAATGCTACGAGTACATGTCCTACTATGTGAATAGAGGTGTCAAGGTTGAACATAGTTGTCCATCGTCTAATTACCAGCCATCGATGTATACCGTTAATAGACGCGATATCACCCACCAATAATGAAAATGGGAATCAAGGTACAAGAGTGCAAACTAACAAGTGTGAATAAATGTGTTGAGGTCGAACACTTGAGATAATCCATCGATCAGGAGACATTGATGTATTCCCAAAGAACTGTCAATGGCGAGAGAACCTGCCACTGATGACTGCAAGTCTCAAGGCACTCAAAGATGAATCTAGATTCCTATCCTAGAATAAATGATCTAAAGTCAATGGGATGAAATCCACTGGAAGGAGGGCATTAAGGCATCCCCCATAATCCAACATGAGGTACTAAGCAAAGCTGTATAATGTGGAAGGACTCGATCATAAAGTGCATGAACCAGTAACTGTACCAGGAATGGTCGGCATGCAAAGTCAAGATAACTGAGGAATGGCCGACTCAGGTTTCAAATTCCTTTGAACAAGAGCATAATGACAAATGTTGACTAAATGTAGGCAGCATAGACTTAATATGCAAAACTGGGACATCTCTGCGACACAGGAGGCATCGACAGAGGCTCCATAGGGACTGGAAGCTTAACCAGTCGGTGGAGATAAACTCGAATAAACGAGTACAGCTCCTAAAGTCAAACTATTATCCCAACCAATGGATGTGATATACAGTGCTCTATTTGAAGGCGACATGACTCATCTGCTGCTAAAGATAACATCTTTCATTGTCCGGCTTTTTGGTTTTTTAATTTTTTTTTTTGGAATTTTTCAAATATTTGAAAAGCTTGAAAAAGAATAAAATCGCTTTAAAGTTACAGACTAGGAGGAGACGAGTGTCAAATGGGAAAACAAACTAGTTCCAAGTAGTGAAACATACCTATGCTCAATGCAAGGACACATGTGTAGGATAGTGACACTCGGGGGAAAGTCCCCTCCTAGTAAAAATAGGGAATCAAGCTGCAAAGGATATATATAAAATGGCTCTGCATGGCTAGACATGAGACAAGCTCGGGCTATATGGCTGATACTCAAAGTCAGGCAAGCTGGCATAAGGCTCAATGAGGTAGGAAAAGCTCATGAGAATGCAATTACAACTTGACATAGGGGAGTCTGGGGGGAATAGGCCAGCAAAAGATCAAGAGGAGTATGAGGCTCTTGCGAAATGTCATGGCAATACTATACAACGGACTCCCACACCCTGAAGGACAAAACTGTCAGCATGGGAACCAAATGAAAATAAGGCGCTAACTGGGTTACCCATGTAAGGTCAAGCTCTACCATTCAAATCATGCCACTTCTAAAAAAACAAGAAGGTTTAGTGACAAGATAGAATGGGTTCGTACCTATGGTTATGATGGAACGATCATAAGGTCATGCAAAATACAAATGGTGGTGAAACCTAACCTATATGCTAGTTTAGACATGATACCTGAAATCGGCATGAACGGGTCAACCCAACAGTCGAAACGACACTCAAAACGGTCTCCTACATCATATATTAGTCAAAAAATGGTCCAAAAGGATTAGAAATGGTCCAAACTATAGAAAAGGGGGTACAAATTTTCAAAAATTTGAAAATTTTCTATAATTAGTAAAAAATTCAAAACATTATATAACATTTGCAATTTTTACCCAATTGAGCTCAGAACTTCAACAGCAAATTCCAGGAGATCCAACCGGTGGAATTCACTACCGTTTTTTCCAAGTAATTACCCATGCCCTGCTCTTTCATTTTCATGCAAATTTTATAATTTTCCATGGTCAAATCAGGATTCTAGGCCATTCTAAAGTGCGCGTTATCGCCCACATAGAAATCGAGGGCTTTTCCGCGTATAGGGCTGGATATACGTGGAAAATGCCCTCAAAGTCGCATACATACGCGGTTGTTTAGCAAAAAATCGCGTACATATGCAACTTTTTAGCAAACAGTCACGTATGAGGCTGCGTTCAAGGTTTTTTAAGTGTTCTAATGACTCCAACTTTAATTTAATGTGTAGGATGGTTCTAGAATGGAGAGAACGTGAGCACAAGGATGTAGAAGAAGCAGTTCATGGTGATCTAATGGCACAACAGGTTCTTCGTGCATGCGGGCTCTACAAGTTTTGGTGTCTTGGTGGCTTAAAGGCCAAACCAAGACTGCTGTAAATGCTAGTAGACTACTGGGATCCAGACTCAGATTCTTTCCAGATTGATGGGATGTCCCTCACCATAGAAGTGGAGGACATATACTTTATTACTGGACTTTCCCGATGGGGGGAAGTGGTGAACTTATGGTCTCGCGGGCCTAGAGGTGGCCTCACCATCGATGAGTACATAGCCGTGTATTGTTATCCAAACACGAAGAAGTTCGGTATTCAGATCCCAACTAACTCCATATAGGTTCTAGGCCTAAAGGCCATACTATTGACATTGGGCAGGATAACAGGGCTAGCTTCACTCCACTAGGACTCGTGGCCTTTGATGTTCTATGCAGTGGAGTGCATAAGACCCACTGTGTACAATTAGAGCACTACACTTCTGGGCAACATGAAACACTAGCTCAGTGAGTGCAAGATGGGCAGAGTACGAAACTTCGGTTTTAGTAGCATACTTAGCACATTTTTCTTCGAGCATGTTCTGGGATTGAGCCCTAGAGTTGGCATTCCTCTTCACAGGGTTTCAGATCCGGCCCAACGACGTTGGGAAGATGCGATGTGCAGACTGGGTGGAGGTAGGGTGTCCAACCCCTATCCAACCGATTTCTTTCCATGGTGGCGACGATAGATAGTTTCCATTGATGATTACCCCTATGCGGGAATATATTTCTAGGGAGACCCCGACATGCCATTACCACTAGGATTGACATACGGTGACATTGGTAACGAATCTCAACCCTCTTTTTAATATTTTTTGAGTTATTTAATTTTTTGTGTTTTTTTATATATGGAATAAAAAAGACATGTTTTTGTGTGACAACATATATAGTGACATCCTATCATGTGTATGCGGATGTAGGACCACGGTGGCCTGAAGGATTCCCTCGTCATAGACGGAAGGGAAGAGGAGATGACATTATGGGTGTGGATGCAGAGCAGACACTCCAAATCATTCATACCAACTTCGTGAGGCTGACACATAGGGTACCCATGGCGCATGTCGAGGACCTGCCTGAGGCCATGCAACGTTAGGTATTGGGTGTACCACGAGCATGGGTGCGGTTATTTAGATGGCTGGCTAGAGTTGTGGTGACATTCCATGATCAGAACCCCCCTCCCCCTCCCTAGGCTTAGATACCTAGGAGTGATACATTTTGTACTACCGTGTATTTATATTTTGGTGGATTGAGAGCCCCAATTTTGTATTATGACACTATGTATTATCACATTTTGGATGTTTTAATAAAAAACTTTTATGATGATCGGTTTATTTATTTACATGTGTAAAAATTTATGTTTGTGATGAGCTTACTATCTATGAAACAAATTCCAATCTAACACATAGTTAGCATATGAGTTAGCAACTTGATTATTAAGTCTTGGAACATGTATGTATGGTATGTTTTCAAATTGCCGCTCTAACAATCTCACACATAAGAATCTCGGTAATAATGTTGAATCTCTAACATGATACAAGCCATTAAGTTGTGACACTACTAACTCTGAATCAAGACGTACCTCAAGAGAGAGAACACCATGTGAAATGGCATCTCATAGAAGCTCGATAATGACACTATATTCAGCAACATTGTTTGAAGAAGGCCATAAACATACGCCTCCTAAAGACAATACCTGACCCATAGGAGTATAAATCACCCAAGCAGTAGAGGCTGAGTGTTGAGTGTGACGGCTTGCACCATCCGCGAATCCTATATATATGGAAGACTTTATTGACATCTGCCATAAGAAATGAAAGCTAATCAGCAAACCTGATCACCATAAGAAAGACCTAGCTATGCAAAATGTTGTACAATAATATACAATATCTAGCCCTGGCTGAAAATCATGCATAGTACTTTTTAAGATAGAGCCCATTTCTAGGCTCCGCCAAGGTCGTTCCCTCGTAATATACTAGCTCATAAGCACCATTCTCTAACACATGTTTAACCACGTAAGGACCATGCCACATGGGGTTGAATTTTCCTACCCCAAGGGTTCTTTAGCTTGATCCCATAAAAGGACCAAATCTCCTTCACTAAACCTCCTTGGACAGATAGATTTACCATACTGGACCTTAACGCGATGCTTATTCACTTCTAAAGCCACCAAAGCATCTCAATGCTACTCTAAATGGACCAAACGTTCCTCCAATGGAGAAGTGTCTGGTAAGAGCTCTATGGCTATCTTCAAAGAAGGGATCTCGCACTCAACCGGAAATACAGACTCCACTCCATGTACAAGCTGATATGGAGAAAAACCAGTGGCAGTCTTAACCGCGTTCCTATAAGCCCACAAAGATGGATATAACATAATATGCCAATTGGTCTTTCTTTGTGCGATGGTTCGTTGGAGAATAGACTTGAGTGATTTGTTCACTGCTTCAACTTGTCCATTCGCTTGAGGGTAAGAAGAAGAAGAATGCTGCTGCTTATACCCTAACTTCGAGGCCAACTCTTCCATCATATGATTATGAAAGTGCCTACCATGGTCAATGACAAGCTCTTTTAGAATACTGAACCAACTAATAATCTGGTTGAATACGAAGTGTGTGGCTATCTCACTTTTGGATTTAACTGTAGGCATCGCCTCAACCCATTTTGTGAAGTAGTCAACGACCACGATAATATGATGATTCCCCCCAACCGAAGCTGGGTTGCAATCCATGAAATCAATCCCCCACTTAGTGAAGGGACCGGTGGTGATAATGGGATGTATCGGGGTAGGACGCAAGTGCATATTACATGCGAACACCTGGCAAGGGTGGCACTTCTTGACCGCATTAACACAATATTTAAATATCGACGACCAGAAATAACCCAATATCAAGATTTTTTGGGCTGTAGAAAGCCCAGATAAATGACCACCACACACCCCTCCATGGAAATCACTCAGCACAAGCTCAGCCTCCTCATGAGTTAAACAACGACGTAAAATGGATTATATCCCACGGCGGTACAATGTGTTATCCACTATGAGGTAATTTTTAGAAACGTGACGCAATCGTTGTCGTTCATCCCGTGAAAGGTGAGTAGGTACCTTCAACATTTGTAAATATATGATAATGTCCCCATACCATAGATCCAAAGTTGAGATCAAGAAGATGTGCTCATAGACAAACGTATCTTCACAAGTTTCCTCCTCCTCCTTGCTCGGGAAATCAGATATAAGCTCTGCAAAAATCAACCATTTTTTCAATTTTTTTGAGACAAACTCAAGATCGAATCCTTGCAGGATGACAATCCACTTATTATACTTTCCCCCTATCATCCTTCTAGTGAGGACGAACTGAAACAGATTGACATGGGCAACCACCAAGGTCTGGAGAAGGAGAATATAGTGTCTCAATCTTTGAACCGCATGAATGGTAGCTAAGGCAAGCTTCTCCACATGGGAATAACAGATCTCCACATCTATAAGGTTTTGGCTCAGATAATATATGACATGCTCTTGGAGCTCCTCATCCTCTTGAACCAACACCATACCAATCGTCTCCATAGACGCGAACACATAAAGGATAAAGTCACGGCTATAGTCGGGTGGACTATTCACTGGGGCCAATGCTAGGGCTCTCTTAAGCGCATCAAAGGAATCCTGGGCTCACTCATCCCAACAAAAGGTAGTGTCCTTCTTCAAAAGACGCATAAAACCTCTAGTCAAATTGGAAAAATTCATGACGAATCTCCGTAAGAAGTTTGCCATGCCCTGCAAACATTGAAGATGTCTAATGTTTTTCGGGGGAGACAATTGAAGTATTGCCTCAAACTTTAAAGATTCGACTCTTATACCTTCCTTGGAGACAATGAACCCTAATAAGTGACCAAAATTCACACAAAAGATGCACTTGTGAGGATTTAACCTTACCAAATAATGGTGGCACCTTTCGAACACTAATCTCAAATGGTAAGAATGATGCATTATCATACTATAATGAGCAGCAAGGTCATCCAAAAAGACTTCAATAATCGATTTGAGATCATGGAAGATCAAGGTCATAGCCTACTGAAAAGTGGCTTCGGCGTTTTTAAGGCCGAAGGGCATCTTCCGATATGCAAAGGTACCCCAAGAACAAATGAAAGTAGTCTTATGTTGGTCCTTGGGTTTAATCTATATCTGATTGTATCTGAAAAATTCATCCATAAAATAAAATACCTTGCTTCCCACACACTGATCCAAAATCTGATCGATAAATGGTGTGGGAAAATTATCTTTAGGACAAGCACGATTCAAGTCACAGAAATCAGTGCATATGCGGATCATTCCTTGCTTCTTATCAAATGGAAAGGGGTTTGAAACCCACTCCATCAATGGAATGGGATAGATAAAACTGGCATTCAATAGTTTTTCTATCTCAGTCTTAATCGCGGGTGCTTTCCTAGGATTCACCGCACGCAAGCATTGTCGAATAGGCTTAGCATTAGGATAAGTTTTAATCTCATGCTCAACAATGTGAGGGTCAATACCTGGCATTTCCTTGTATGACCAAGCAAATACATCATGAAATTATTTGAATAGCTCGGTATACTCTTGAATCTTAGCATGGGAACATTCTACCCCAATATAGACATTCTCAACCTTGCCAGGATCGCGAGAGATATTGATAGGAATGGTAGGAGATATATTCTCCACATTTCCATCAGCCATCAAACCAGGAGAGCTTAACGGAACCATGGAACTACCAATTCTCTCACTAAGAATCTCCCTATATTCTTCACACTCCAAACGGTCAAGCTCAGGAAGAAAATAAGATCTATGATGCAACTCTTCCCAAGGTGGCTCAACCCCAGACATAGCCTCAATAATAGCCTCATCTAAAGGAAAAAAACTATCAAGGAAGTCATGTTTGTGAGAAGACTGCACTG
Organism: Pseudotsuga menziesii; assembly: GCA_001517045.1. Classification (NCBI taxonomy): domain Eukaryota; kingdom Viridiplantae; phylum Streptophyta; class Pinopsida; order Pinales; family Pinaceae; genus Pseudotsuga; species Pseudotsuga menziesii. The sequence continues at coordinate 32,496 of LPNX011208224.1, read as the reverse complement.
CCCATGCAGGAAGTACATAAGGGTCCTCTTCTTTTGTCTGCGAAGAGGAAGAACTAGGCTCTACAACAGATCCAAGATTAGCTTGATATGCTATCATAGTTGCAGAAAATGGCATGTCCATTTCAATGAGCTCACATGAAGGATTCGGTGTAGGAAGAATCCAAGGATCGTCCATATGGTTTGTGCAAAAAGACATCGATCTGACAGACGACGAAGCTTCACTGGAACTAGATCCTATCATAAGGACGGGTGCATAACAAGTAAAGCTACCCATGAGGGATGGATACATGCCAACACCCACACTCCCAGTTGTCAGCTGAGAGTGTTGGATAATGGGATAGAAGCTCCTGAAAATGAGGTAACAAACAGATTCTTAAATGATGTTTGATCAATCATAACTATCTTCCCATTAAATGGAAATCATACCACTCGAAATAGAGAAGAAGCTACGGCTTGCATACTGTACATCCAATTCCTTCCCAGCAACAAATTGTATTCAAGGGGCGCATCAACCACCTCGACCTCTATCGCAATAGTCTTCCCTCCCAAATGGACTTTAAGAGAAGGAAGAATGTCATGCGGTTGAAACGATCTACCATCAAAAGTAGTCAACATGGTAGCGGATTTAGACAACTTGGGGGAACCCAAACCCTTCCAACATGCCAAAGACATTACGGAAGTAGCATCACCTTCGTCAATCACAATGCGTTTGATGGTCATGTTAAGACATTCTATGTGAATCAAGAGAGACACATAGTAAGGCTAGCGAGGCTGAAGTCCAACAATTTCAAATTTGATGGCAGAGGAAGAATTCTCATCATGAACACCAAGAGTAGAAAGCAAAGCTTTCCTTTGCGAAGAACAAATCTAAAGTACTTTGAGTGCAGACATCGCACAAAGAGTGTGGCCCAAATCCTCGAAAACAGAATAGTTTTGGGGGGCTCGGGCATTAGGATTGTGCCCCGAACGCTTATGGACTCCCTTAGGAATGTGAGGAGCAATTTCAATTTTATCCATAGGTTTTTCAATACGCAAAGGGCTCTCGGGTGGAGCAGGTTCTTTTCTAAGGTCTGGTTGTGATGAACCATAGTCCTTTGCATGAGTCACAACCTTAGCAGCGTGCACCATATTGATGCAACCATGAACACTGCAAGCCTCTGACGGATATTGATCCTCACCAAACTGATCATGGGTCCTCGAGTTCATGTTTTTATTATGAGGTAAAGGGTTGGTAAGCACAGCTGGGCCCTGCGTTATGAATCTCAAGGCTTCTTCTATCCAAGGGCACAAGTGAGTGAGGTGATCATCCTTACATAACTTGCAAGGAAACTTAACCTTACGTTTAGGTTGCTTGTCCCCCCAACATTTTGGGCATTCTTGTCATTAGAGTTGGCATTTTCATTCCTATTCCCACCCTTGCAATTATTTTTACCCTTCTTTTTATTCCTTCCGAGTTGCTGGTTACCCTTCTGGTTCGACGATTCAACCGCAAGCACACTCGCCATTTGGGTGGGTTGAGACGAAGCCAAGGATTGTCCCGAGGCAGATTGGTTGATAGATAATTAACTGAAATTTTTGACAACCAAATCCGCAGGTTTGGTACTCGTACAACCAACAATGCCATCGGCATGTGGTCCAGGTTTGACCTTAGGGTCGAAACTAGAACGCGGAGCATTAGGAATGATCTCATATAACAAACTAGATTGAGCATAAATCAAGTCCAATTCCTGTGCCCTAAAAATGGCTTGTTCCTCGTTCTAAACTCCGGATGTAGAAACATCCTTCGCTATATAAGGTAGTAACGATTTAAGGAACCACTCAAGGAGAAACTCCAACGGTATGAAGGATTTAATCAATCTCTATAATCTACGACACTCTTGGATATGGTCTGAGATATGCATGGATTTATCTTGTCGGAATGTCAACAAGAGTTCGGGACCAACGTCATAACGCATTGGTAGTTGGAAGTGGTTGAGAAAATTCATAGCTAGGTCATCGAACAAAGCGAATGCCCCCTAGGTAGCTCTATGTACCATTTCACAGTAGACCCAGTGAGGGTGCGTTGAAATAGATTTAAACAGATCGAGTCTTCGTGTAAGGAATTAGAAGAGCACCATAGGTGAAATTTAGTAACATGTTCACTCAGATCTTCGCCTGGTTTTCCCTCGAACTTGGGAATGTCCGAGGGAAGCTTATTTGGGATAGCCGGCCAAGACGGGTCATAAGATACTAGATCGTTCATTAGTCTCAACAACTCAGGAAAATTTAACGTTGCGAGGAAAGGGAGCCTAGGTTGAGCAAGTCTAAGAGGTGCTCCCTGATAATTTTGATTCACATAGGACTGATGACCATAGCCACCATGGCCATGGCCATAGTAGCTTCCTCTCGTTTGACCTGTATAGGGTGGCATGGAAGAACCATAATGTGGTGTACCTTGACTATGTGGAGCTACAAAGCCATAATTCGGAGAGTAAGTGGGTTGTTGATACCCGTACCCATAAGGTGAATAAGTCTGTGCATACTGTGGTCTATAATAAGGTCCATAAGACATCCCATGAGATGTCCCATGAGACACTTCGTAAGTAGGAATATACACTCCGAAAGTAATAACATGACCTCTAGAAGTAGGGAGATGACCTCCCGACACAATAGGAGGTATTTGAGTGTGAGACACAACTGGCCGAGTAGCAACAGTATAGACATGACTCGTAGCAACGTTTCAGCCTTAAGGACCACGTGAATGAGGGGGAGGAAAAGCATTCGAAGAACAAGGAATAGAGGACGAAGGGACATGTGAAACTATGTACGTGGTATTCCCATTAGTCACTCGTGTTGGTTCTGGTATCCAAATAGCATTACTAACACTAGGTCTAAGATGAACGTGATATGTGGCCTCCACCATCGGGATGGAGGGTGAAATATGACTCATGCTCCCAAATCTCTCCGCATGGAAAGAAATGGGAATGCCCCCAGGCATAGTGTTAGGATCAAATTCCAATTCGGAAAAAAAATGTCGTATCGTGTATAAGGTTCCNCCAAATCTCTCCGCATGGAAAGAAATGGGAATGCCCCCAGGCATAGTGTTAGGATCAAATTCCAATTCGGAAAAAAAATGTCGTATCGTGTATAAGGTTACCAAACATGCCATAACTAACATAACTAGTGCTTGCAGGTTCATGGTGAGTCTCGTCGCCTGACATCCCATACTGGCGACCTGTGAATGAGGGATCGTAGCTAGAGTGGGTATGTCTTTCATGTGAAGGATCAAACTCAGAATGTGGAACTGCATCAGGTGATGGATCAAATGAAGGAGTAAACTCTCCGTCGTCCATGCAAAGTGGAGAAGACAGCTCAGGAATACCATCTTCGTGATCTCCCATCATGTGTGAATCAATGTGGGTATGAGTCTGCCTAGACCGTCTGCTTCTCTCTCCCAAAGGAGGAGGAGATGTAGAAGGCGTAAGTCCTACTAAACAACGAGAATGGTGAGGAGCCGTACCCATATCCACAATGACTCAAAAAATGAAAAATTCTCTCTAAATTACACAAACCCTAGGAAAGCTAATGTACACAGAGCATACACCAATAAAATCTAAAGCCAACCACAAGCAAACAAGGGCAGGATATGTGAGCTCCCGAATGAAGCAGGTATGTCTCACCTAGGAGAGGCTTGAGACTCCCATACACAACAAGCGGATGTTCGTAACCAATTATTGTGGCCCTCAGCTTCAACGCGTAAAGGGACTATGTTGTCCGACCCCAACCTGGCCGGGACACCCACAAAATAACCCCTGCAAAGTACCCCCTCGATAACCTAGGTAAGGAAACTAAGGTCACCTCAATATAATCAATGCTCAAGTGGATAGTCGTAGGCAGGATTGACTGTATGGGCAGGGTAGCAAGGCCCGAAACTCTAGAAAGAGCCCCCAGATACGAATACAATCCTGGAAATATCTCTGGTGCTACTCAGTTATGACTAGGGGTCATCCCAATCAATAACTGCTCACACTGTCTCATGCTTAACTCCCTTTGGAGAGGAGGATCCTGAGAAACACTAATTATACCAAGGAATTTCACACTCTCCACTGGACAGACACATACATGTTGTTGTTTAGTGGTCTTGGAGAATTTACTCACAATGAACTATTCCAAGACCCTAAAACCTAATCTTGTTGGTGTACCCTATCAAAGAAAATATTGTAATCCATTTTAGTTAAGCGTTGATTTTATTTGACTTTATTACTCAAAAGAGGTAGATGGCCATGCAACCAATGGTGTTATGACGCAACATGAAGTAAAATGCACACCTAACAATCAATGCAAATGCATTGTGTCGAATGAAAAAACAGGGCATTCTACTATGTGAAATGCAAAAGTTTTCTTCAAATGACAAATGCAATCATTCCTATATGAAGTCCTGACTAATACTCTAAGGAAATCTAGTGTAAGTACCATGCAAAATGCAAAGTGCAATGCATAATGATGCAAAACAGCAAATATTTTGGATTTTTTGAATAAAATTGAGATACTAAAGCAAAAGAATGATTCTACTACCCCGAGACTCGGCAAGCACCATCAAACAGCACTCACACACAGTACTAAGGTAAAATAAATCTAATGCGCTAATCCCAAAACAAAAAATCGAAAATGCAATGACAAGAACCTTCTTAAAAAAAATTACCCTAAAAAAAGTGTCTCTGGTCAGAAATAGAGGTGTATACAGACTCTAGCAATATCAAAGGAGACTCAGTAATCGTTAAAATTCACCCAACAACAATCAATCTTCCTCTAGAAGGAAAAACTAAGGGCATACATGAATGTTAGCAGTAAACCCGTGTATGTACGCGGATATAGCAATCAAAGCCGCGTGTATACACGACTATGAGTAAAAAACTCATGTACAAGAAGAGAAATGTATAAAAATAAAGGCAAACAGATGAAATGAGACAAAATTCACACCAATTCAGACACTACCAGGAAAACATGCCCCCATATCCAACATAGAAACAAAGAAATAAGAGCAATTCAAGAACATTGAATGCCGATAAAAACCCCCAAAGGACAACTACTAGGAAATCCCCAACGGAGTCGCCAATTTTGTTACAGAGAGAAATTCCGATGGCTTGGGGTACCACAACAGACAGCTTAACTCCAGAAATCAATCCTTCCCTATATGCAAGAGAAACCAAACGACTAACACTAAAGGATCTCGATTCGTACCTTATTCCGGACGGTTGGTGTAGATCCCTGTTGAGCTTTCCAACTTGAGCTTGAATTGATGAATTGCTTCCTCAACATTCAATACACAAGAGAAGCATACTATATATAATTATGTTAGCTCTACTCTAGCATATATAATCAATAACATATAAGCATTTGAAATCATCCATGGATAAAATATTCATTCAAACACACATTATTGGACAAGAAAAGATATTTCTATTGATATAAAATTAGAGGCTACAATGAATACAACCTCTGTCAGCACATCCGCAAATTGGAGAAACTGAGTCCCCCACTTGGGCCTCCACCACTTCAATCCTCCTTCTCTCGATAGCAAGCTCAGAAGCAAAATATAAGCTTGGGAAGAACACAAAATTGCTCCAAGGGACAAAGGGGATGCAGACTCAAGCACAAGTTTCAATAACAATGGACTATAGTTCTCTTTCTCTCAATTCCTCATATATATTCAATGTATCCAAAGGGTTCCTTATATAGCCCATCAATGGGGTAATGAAAGGTCGGATCCGAGCAATCTCAAGGCATATGGAAGGCCAGGAGACAAGTGAGTCGGATCCACATCAAGGAAAATTCTAAAAGAATTTGGATTTCTGCACACATCCTGATGTATGCGGTTTTATAGGTCAAACCCGCGTATATACGTGATAAAGGGTTTAAAAGTTGCGTATGGAAATTTAAGCATGTTTTTAGGGATGGTCTAGGAAACATCAAAGGAACAAAAATGGTCCATGGGGTCTAAGGAGTCTACATATGGACAGGGAAGGTTATAAAAGTGTGATTTACCATGTGTGGTAAAATAAGCTATAACAGTCATGTAGAGTAAGTAATTAAACCACAATGAAAAGATGTTGGAAAATGGTATCAATTAACTCAATTAATATGTATTTATACATCTCTTCTCTTTCACGAGTGTTCGATGTTAAAGTCCAACTTTCGCTGCACTAAATAGCCTTAAGGAGCCAACAATGGCAGGTGAAGATACCCTCCTTTTGTATATTAGTTTGTATTCTAGAATGTTAGTGGACCTTCTGACCCTTGCAAAAACATAGATTATGTTTGCATACTTCCAACCATACACTCACTTCCAAAGTTGTTTGTTTTGTATATGAAATGGGATTCATCACAAAATTAGGACATAAAATAAATATATAAATAGATTATCATCCTAACAACATAATAAAGGAGAATAATCTAAAAACAAAATTGAAAGAATGGTTCATGAAGCAATGCTATAGGAATACCATAATCAACCTAAATCATCATCTCACGAACCTCTCATTAAGGAATTTAGATAAATTTGAGGTCTTGGTCTCATCTAAATCAATGAGAAATGGAAAGCAATAAAATTGTGTCTTCTATATCAAAAGGTTGAGCTAGGATAAATACAAACGACAAACCATTAAGAATAATGGTCAATTAATCTCTAAATACTAAAATTATTTCAATATGGAATGCTTACATGGGAAGGGACCCCCTCTCCCCATTAAAAACTTGCGAGCTGCTAAAAAAGTAAATTATTTAGCAATGCACTTACTTTACCATTACATAATGTATAGGAACATCAATGACAACTAAGCAATGCTTATCATTATTACATACATCTCTGTATGTAAGGATATAAGTTGTAGTTATTATAGAAAGGAGAACACCAATCATTATAGTACCATAAAGCGTTGTATTACATATGTTTCATTAACCAATTAAATTAGTAGTACTGATACAAGAATTTTTATCCCGAAATATAATGTTTTTAGAAAAAAAAATTATCACGGCAGAAAGAACACATTAAATTCAAATGAAGGGGCTAGCATGGATATTAAATAGAGAGATACATGACAAATGTGCACTCAAGTGAATTAAGGAAATCTCACAATTATTCATTTCATTTCGTTTTTCATCATATTCTCTTAACTGCTGGATGAACCCAACTTGACTAAGAGTTGGCTTGAGTCTTCAGTTTAGGGTTGTGATATCTTTCTAGAGGATATTTCTGGGTAGATTTCCAAGAAACCTGGGCATACCACATAGTAGGAATAAAGGTCTTCCTTGATATTGATTCCTAAAAACAAGTATACATTCTTGCCTATCCATTAGTAACTAACTACCTAGATTAAGTATACAGATATCCTGAGAAAAAGGTATACATTATTATATCCTTCTTATATACCAATGACCAATTATCCCAATCCCCTGACTAAAGAACCTGAAAAACAGGTATACATTTGCATAATCCCCATAAAAAAAGCATCAACTAGATGCACATATATAAAAAGTGTCAATTTTACATAAAGATTTTATGAACCTAGTACTAACTCGAATAAAACCACATAGAATAACATGAACAACAGAAGAACCTAGACCAGTATGGCAGAAGAACTAAACCCGTGGAAAAGGGATAACTTCTAGGTGTTGGTATGGAACTAAAATATCACCTACAAACATCCAAGATAGTGGTTTTAAAGTCTGGTATACTTTGATATCTTAGGGATAGTGTTTCAGGTAGAATTTGATGAATAAATTCCAGGGTCCTGTTAGCAGTAAGCAACAATTTGAATGAAGTTTGTGAACAAGAGTAGACAATCAAGACACTTTCCTATGACAAAAATTTAATACTATTGACTAGAGTCAAGAATTATCATTTACAATTCAAACATATAAATCATGTTTAAATCAAATGCAATGAACTGATGGATATAACTTGCAAGGCTAACTTTAATCATTGTCTTTTTCCAAATATAAAACAACTGTTCAATTACTCATCCTATTTTAGTTGTTGATGGGTAAACAATGGAATATGCTACTACCAAATATCCTATGGAGAATCTAAAACTAGACCTGGGACTAAGCATGGAACGCATCCAGCTAAACATGTATCTGAATATGATTCTATGGGATGATCTAGAGGTCCTAGCTATGTTGTAACCTTTGCCTCTGTTTCCTTAGCTCATGCCCCTGCTATGGCTTTTGAACTCCATAAATGGATCTGTTAGCCAAACCATCTCGCAAGGTTTAAAGCATGTGTTCCCCCACCGTAATATGATCCTTTGTACCGATCCCATCAACAGTTCTTACATTTTATGACAAGGATCGAGCCAAAATGAAAACTGAGTATCGAAAAGGACCTTCATTCGACGACTAGCAACTAGCAGTGGCACTGACAAGAAGGCAAAGAAATACCAAACAATGCTTTGGGGCCTCCTATAGCTTATGGAAAACACTTTTTACGGATTTGTGAATCCCATGGATACTGGTCATTCTTTACATATCTAATTATATATAGGAAAATAAGAAATAAAAACTATATCTACTATGAATTTTATCAAGAAATCAAAATGTAGAGTAGAAATACCCTAGTTCCCTCAGTAGCGATGAAACAAGGTGTCATGGGGTACATATAACCTAGGCTTATTTGTCTATTGTAATTGGATCATGACCTTGTGTTGGGCCTCCCCCTTGTACTATATTGTTTTATTCAATAATAAAGGCTTGATGGAATTTGGCTTGGGTGCCAAACACTTGTGTTGTAGTTGTGTCTTGTTTCCATTGTGTTAATTGTATAATGGCTAAGTATCACGAGGCTTGAGTAACACAACACATTGTCTAATTTTAAGGCATGGGAAGATCATTAGGTGACACTGGTCTCAGCAAAGTGTAGCTTAGAATGGAGGTATGGGAAATCTCTAGGTGAAGAGACGTATTCTGTCGACAAGTAATCTTGTGTGTTCAAGCCTCTGTATCCAAAGTCGGGAAGTGTTGCATGTTATCAGCATGAAGCTTTGGGGTTCTGAAAAAACACATCTAAACACTGTCAATTTTTAGCCAAAGGTGTCAATTGGAATTGATTCATTGGTGAAGTTAATAGATTGTTAATATGTGCACAAGGGTACCATTCTTGATGTGGTTTTCCCCACCTACATGTTATGAGTTTTGAAGAGAGAAGGCTTGGTGCAAAATTTTGGCAATATAGGTATATCTGAGAGAGTGATGAACTAAATTTATATTTGTTATTGTTGGGGAGTGTTCACAAGGACCTTATCCCTATTTGTCACTCCAAAAGATACCAACGCCCAATGAAGCATTAATTTCCCTAGTCAACACTAATATCCTCAAGAGTTCAAGTTGCACAAGCATTATACAATTCAAGGAGTCACCAATGTAGATATATAGGATCAACTTCCATAAATCAACGAATTGATGGAGCATTAATTAGATTCCCATTTCTAGTACAAATAAGAGCATAAAATGATAGTTAAATGTTATTGAACTTAACTTTTATGTTATCATTTATCTTAGATCTCTTTGAATTATAATTGTAGAAGACACTTTGGAAGATTCAAAATCTAACTACCCCCTCAGCTTGTACCTAACCTTAATGTCTAATCTAGGATCGACTAGCATGATAACCCACAAACCAATTCCAAGTAGAGTACTAAAGTGGAGAGACAACATAATGAAAGAAATGATAGAAACATAGATGATGGAGATATTGCCTAGAAAGCTCTAAACTTGCACATAAGTACACATATCACCTATGAACATAAATCATGCACATAAGTAATATAACTAAATTACATAAGTGATGCACATAAAAGACACGCCCAACTTGTACACCTAAGGAACAAACATAAGCCATGCATCTAATTCATGTAGACAATTGATACTTTTAATTCAAATAAAATACACACATAATCAATCTGCATATGCGGTACACCTACATGCAAGGACGCCACCTCCATACTTAATTATACTACAACCAACAAGGGCCTAACCTATGGTCATTTAATTTACACTCACTTCACAACAACTTTCCTAAGATTACGGATCAGACCTCTGGGGGGTTATATATTGATTAAGGTTGTAGCGTGGCTTATTTAATTTCATAGAGGTGATGTTGATATGAAAATTATCCAAAAGAGAAAACTAGATGTGACTATTGTGGCAATGGCGAGAAGACACCATACAAACAACACTAATTGTAGAGAATAACTAGATCCTACACGTTATTTCCAAATAAAAGCACGTTGCTATCAGATAGGGCCAAGCGAAAGATCCATATCACAATCCTATAGTTTTAGATAGAGACCCAGAGTAACCTCCTCCTTTTTAAATATCCTATCATGTAAATGTAAAAGTATATTTTAATTTCACATTATGATGTAAAAAAATGAAATTTTGAGGTTTGTGCATATTTGAGTCGCTATTATAATGTAATTTTTTTATATTTTAAGTTCAATATGCTTGAATGGAAATTGTTAGAATGAAATTGATAATTGAAAATAACTAGCGACATGTTATTTTTACAACAATATAATATTTTGGTCATGCAATATTTTTATTGTCACAAATAGGTCAAGCCATACATCAATATCATATGTTGTAGTTATTTAACCACCAACCTTATTCCTTCATGTTCAATATTAAGGAGGACTAGATTCACCCCGCTCCATGTAATATAATACTACAATGTTTGACAAACACAATAGAAGACACGATGTTTCTCAAACATTTGACATCATGGATGATTTATGAGAGCACTTCAAATCTAAGGCGTTTTTTTGAGACATTTTCAGAAAATCATAATGTTGGAATAATTCTCCTGTAGATTCAATTCTTGATTTGCGAGTTACAGGAAGATGTATAAGTGGCCTGTTTGTTTTTGCTGGAAGCAAATGGAATTGTTACTGCTCAAATGTATGACAAACAGGCTATTTTATTTATGAGATTATGTGAGACTATAACTCTGGTTTGAACTTCAAATCAAGAATGGACTGAACTCTTCCACCAACAAAAACCCTTATGGTTACATATGGATGTGGTCCTGCTTTTAACTTATTACCAATGGTTACATATTTTCACCTAAAAATTCGGTATTATCATGCTTTTTTCATATGAAAACATTTGGTTGGCATTTTTCATAAAAATTTATAAACTTTGGACATGTCTATTTTTCGTGAATAATAGAAGATATAGAATGGAATCAAAATAGACTTGGTATTTACTATTTTCAGAACAACCATTTGGCTTACTAGCCTAGTCAGATAGCTGACTTGGAACAAAGAAAAGTTTGAGCATAATTTGACCATACAAGAACAAGTTTATTGTCATGAGTTTCTAATCATTGTAATCTGTGAATTGAGAATGCTTGAGAAATGTTTGCAAAATAGTAGTGTAGCTAGCAATGTTTCTAGTGTTAATGACCCAATATATATATTTTCAAGTCCTGAATAGCTAAAATATAGTGGTAATTTGAATCTCTAATATTATAAAAGGGTGATTATAATTTTTAGGTCACAACCCTAGCCATCATGCCAGATATGGAATATGGGACTCCTCTTGTAGGGACACAACCAGTCTAGACCTTTGGGTTTTAGCCTGGTAGCATATCTTAGGCATCAAACTAGACTTGCCATCTAGCTTAATTGGGTCGGTTCACATAAAAATAATAAGACACATTTTGGACTTGAATTGTATGTATGATGAAACAATGCTAAAAAAGAAAACTTGAATAAACTTGCAGATCCTTTCTATATTGAAAAACCTAAATATATAGAAAAAATAAAATAGATTGATCTGCATATTGCTACAATTTTTTTTGCAGATGCTAATCATAAGCATTCCATGTGTTTCCCTTGTTTGTTTATATAAAAGTGATGCTATAATTTAGTTATATTGATGTATGATACAAAATTTAGATACATGATGTCTGTGATCTCCATCTCAGAATCAACATCAATTTTGTTAGAGATCAGTAGAGACTAAGACTTCATAAAATAGATGAAACCATACGACCATGAGTAGTAGGACTATGCCTACTGGAATTTACATGCCGTAGGATTCTCTCTGTAAAGAAATATTTGAGGTTGTTGAAACCAAAGAGTAGGACCCTAAGCTGCATTGAAACTAATGATATTGGGTGGAGCAGATACAAAATTCTTTTAAAAAAAAAAATACTGTAGCACCCTGGTTTTGACCCCATTTTCATTGAAGGTACATGATGTATATATTGAAATTAATCATGGTGAGGAGCTAAAGGAAAAATCCCCACCATCGATTTGGTTGCATTATGTTTTGGCAAATGGGATCGTTGCCGGTGGCATATCATTCCACTCGGCACATTATAGTTCTGGCATCATGTAAACATGCAAAATTAATCAAAACCCTACAACTAGTTACAACAGTGCAACGTTAATGAAAAGTGCATGATTTTTATAAGGATAAGGGGGGGGGGATTGTTAAACCATGAGCCTATGGGGAAAATCCATGTGTCAGGAACTAAAATCCTTGATGTTAGTTGGGCAGCTATTGCTGGGAAGTGGTGGGTGGCAGGACTTTCAGCCCTTGCCCCCACGCACACTCCACCAGCTGGGTCATTCCTTTACGTGGGTAGGAAAACCTTTAGGGGGACACTTCCACTCTCCCACTCCCATCGTTTCTATTCATCCTCACGCACAGGTTGGGTCTGGTTCATCCTCATGCAGACGGTGGTCATTTCACCCTCTCACGCACAGGCTTCTGTGTCATTTTACCCAGGCAACGAGCTGAGGAGCCGTTTTCTCTGTCACCCACGATTTCTTGTGGACAATCCTTTCATGTTCTGTGTGTGCATGTTCTCCTTATGGATTTTGTGGTCTGCTTATGTGTTTCCCCTATCCAAGCTGAGAATCGGTCTTCTCCTCCATTTCGGGTTGTGTTTTCTTCTCCCGTTGCTGCAATGTTGGGATTGGGGGCTGTTTCTTTCCCCATGACTTGTTTGTTGTGGTTTCAGCTACATTTGAGCAGCTGTGGATTCTTATTATGGATTCATTTTGGCCATGATAGGAGCAAGAACAACCCAGGAATTGTTTTCCCTTGTCTAAGCTTTGAACCGCTTGTTGGTTGCGTGTATGCAGTGGTTGGTATTCGAACTTTGCTGGAGTAAGATGAAGGTTTGGTTTGCTTGATAAACCTAGGGGTGTTTGGGAGCCCCATAGACAGAGCTAGAGGGATAGCTTTCTTCTCCACAACCCCGGAGTAGCATTGGAAAGGGGGGTTAGGGCCTGAGGGACTGTGTAGCATAGAAGGGACTGTTTTCTTGGTGTTGGGTGTGTGTGGGTGTCCTAAAAGTTAGGCTAGTTCTAGTGTAGGATTCCTTAGCTCTTCAATGAGCTCCCCAACTTAGCATTCAACTTTTCCCAGCTCCTTGATAGCCTGATAAACCCTACTATGTCGGCTTGGCTGTGTTTTGTGTATCCTTAGCTATGTGTAAGCCTGTTTGTTCCTTATTCCTTGGGGAATCATGCCCAGCTCGGGGGTGTAGTGTTTCTGAGAGATTGATGAGCATGTTGGCCTATGGTTGGCTGGAACGTTGTAGCGACATAGCTGGTTGCGGGATGAATTATACACAAGATAAGTATTCTTGACCATTTCATCTCTACAATTATATTTGATGTCTAATGAGTTATGATGAACATGTTGAATGCCTGAATGTATGTTTGCTTCCGCTGTGTATATGAATGATTATGCATCTTAGCAAGTTTTATGTTTTAAGCATTTTATTTCAGTTATATGTATGCACATCTTCATGGGGCTAGTTGCCCATATGGTTAGTGTATGGTAGCGTCCTCTTCGCTGGTCGAAGGGTCAGGGACGTTAAAGTGTGGTATCAGAGCAAAGGTTGCAGCATGGGCCTGAATGCGCTCTGAATATGCAATGACAGAGCCATCATTGCAGCATTGGGCCTCAAAGGGCCATGAGAAACTAGTTAGCAGAGGCAAGTTTCCCTCTACCCAGAAGAAAATGACTGATAGAAAACATTTTTCTTGAAAAATTGTGTTGAAAATTTCCTAAGTGCTGAACTTGTCAAATCGTCAGAGGTCTAAGTGAGAAGATCCTCCAATACATCAGAAAGTATAGGCCGAAGGCCACCCGAGGAAGGGCAGGTAGAAAGGATTTCAGAAATTTTTCTAAGTGTTAGGCTGTTGGCCAATTGGAAAGGTTAGATGGATAGACCTCCGATGCATGCCCCAACAGTGGTGGAGGATAAGAGAATTTCAGAAAAAATTAGCTAACGGATAGGTGGAATTTAGTTGATCGACCAGCCGAAACATCGACGAAAAATAGACGACGGAGGCGTCGATACAGTGGCGAGCGCTAGGTGAAGGAAGAGCCGACAAAGCGACAAGAAAAATAACTTCATGAAAATTTTCTAAGTGTAAGACCATCGACACATCGCAAGACTAAGTGGGAAGCTCTTCCGATGTGGCAGACAAATTAGTATGAAGAACCTCCGATAAAGACCTCAGCATCGGCAAACGTTAGAGGACGAAGACGCCACAATGTCGGTGGAAATTAGATGATGAAAAAGCTGATGAGGAAGATAGAACCGAAGGATTTCGGCGGCAAATAGTTGAAGGTTGAGCCGCAGTTTCGGCAGAGATCTATCGAAGACCGTCGAAATATCAGCGAAACTTAGTTCTTTGAGGAGCCGATGCAAAGAAGAAATTTTCCGAAATTTCTAAGTGATGGAATCGTTGGTGAAATTTAGATGATGGAAGCGCTGAAACAATGGCTCCGTATAGCTAGGGATCACTGAAACGTCGGCAAAAATTAGATGAACGGATCAGCGAAATTTAGATGACGGGGTCGCCGAAACGTCACCGCCGTCAGAGAAGGTTAGAGGATGAAGGTGCTGACACAGAGGGGAAAGAAGAAAATTTTCAAAAAAAAATTGTCTAAGTGTTGAGCCCATCGACACTTGGCAAAAGTTAGAAGATTGGAGTGCCGATTGGTGGAAGTTAGTTGACGGAACCACCGAAACATCGTCTCACTTAGTCGAAAACACTGGTGAAATTTAGAGGATGGAGCCACCGATGCGACGACTAACGTCGAAAGAAATTAGTTGTTCGTGCATCCTCCGTTGCAGCTACCATGTGGACTAGCACTCCAATGATTACAAGATTAAATCGTTGATGCTTTGATCATCGACACAATAAGGTTTAGAGCCCCAATCTGCCGATGGGTTTGTGGACCGTGGACATCATAGTGGATCTGTTGACCGTCGTCGTGAATTCCTAAGGGACTAAGCACCCGATGAATAATGCATCTGACCACAAATAGAGTGCTGTGGAAATAATCGCCAATGATGTATAGTGAACACTATTTCCGCTTGCTGATATGCCACAGATCTTGGCATCGCCGATAGCAGACCATCAAAAAACTATAGTTGATGGAACTGCCGATATGGAGAAAAATTATTGTTGATAGGGCCACTGATGAGCACCGGAGAAATTTGTTGCTTATATTGCTGAAGTGTTTAAATTTTAGATGGGATGAGACCCAATATGAAAAAGAAATTTGGGCTTTTTCAAGTGGATTTCTCAGCGATTTTTAACTGTTCTTCAATGGATTTTTCAGTAGTTTTAGGGCTGGAAAGGAAGAAGAATTATAGGTGGTTGACGTTGGCATTTCAGACCAAAATACAATTGTGTGTTTTGCCTAAATTTGGTGAAAATCATCAATTTAGAAGTGGTGTGGGTTTCACACCCGAGGTCAGAATGAAGCACATGGATAGGCATTGGAAAGCTTATCTAGCAGGGAACAAGGAGGAATCACCAGAGTTTGAATGTGGTGCTGCAAAGTACTAGTGATTGCTTGAAAAAGAAATATGTTGTTGTCAATATGGACAAATCCAGGAATTGCATGCCTAGAGGTAGCAAGACCATGAATTCAAACCAGCTGTTATGTGGAAGAGGAGTTCCATGCAAAGATGAGGGACTCGAAAAGGGAAATTTCCTTAAACCCTATCTTGCTAATTATAATTACATTTTATAAGTTTCGTACAGGAAATGTATGAGGATATGCCTTGCATGCATAGGATATTACCTGTTGGTAAGAGTAGTGAGAATTATACATTTATAATGAACCACTAATGGTAATTATTGTGTTGATGATGGCATTAGTGGGAAATCCAACGACAACATGGACATGGCTGAATATGTTGCTGATGCTGACGAATGTGACCAGCAACCCTATGGAGAAAGGGATAAGGCAACAATGTCCAGAATCAAAAGTTGGTGAGAGAATTCTGCAATCTCCTACAAGAGACCAACCAAACTGGTAATGTCAAGGGTGTAAATAAGATCCATGTAGGTAATGGTTTAATTATGACAATTGCATGGAGTGGTAAAAGCAAGAGGTTTCATCCCATGTGGTTATTTAAAATTTATACTACATCCATATAGAAAGGTATCATGCATGTGTATGCTATTATGAGCGTAGTAGCCCAAAGAAAGTAAGTACTGATGGTCTTTATTATAGTAATGCATCCTATATGAAGTAGTCATGGTTAGGCCATCCATGGTATGTTTGAATGCATAGCATTACTAAATCAATGCAAGGTAGTATTGAGTGGATATGCATTAAAAGATTTCATAAATCTTGTGGTTATGCATTGAATAGATGCATATGAAAAGTATGAGTAAATGTTGTAGATATGCATACATAAGTATGGGTGCAAATGTTGTGATACATTGCATGAATGCATCAAGATAATGCATGTGTATTGTGAATAACTAATGGATGAAATGATGAATTGATGACAATTCTGGAACCATTTCAAGAGTTGTTATGGATGCAGGATAGTAAGTGCATGAAGAGGGTAGTCATGATCGATTGGTTGTCGGAAATTCTCTATGGAAGGGCAAGGTGGTACAAATGATATGCTTGTGAAGTAAGGAGTATCTAAAAATTCCATTTTGGCATAAATGATGTGACTATACCTTGCAATTTTAGTATGATAATTATTGCGTGAAGTAAATGAGTTTTGGTAATATTGATGCGATTAATAACTGAAAGTATTTGAATTCTATGATTCTGAAAATGATTCAGTGATTTTTGCAACAATGAAAAAGTTATACGCATCAAGACTTACACTTGTTTGGATGATTGAGATTTAGGTTTAAGGTAGATTGGTTGGGGCATGGCAATATGGGTAAGACCATGACAAAGGCCGAAATCTACCCTGTGAAAGAGCCAAACCTCAAGAGAAGAGTCTCATGGCTATGAAATTAGTCTGTATGCAAAATGAGTTGTCAATTTGAATTTGTAAATTTCATATTTGAGAAATTGCTGACAACTACTAATCACTATTGGCTTGCGTAGAGTTGTGTCAAGAGGACACATTGTAAGTGGGTGTTCATGTTATGCTAGTAAGAATAAAATCATAATGGGCATAGTGGTGCTACTTACAAGAGACCAACAAATGAGGATCACCTCATTTCCAAGAAAATCAACTTCTGTAGTAGACAAAGTTGCAAATTCACATTGAATTTAATTACTAATGCCATTGCTTGGTTATGGAACAATAAAATTTGGATTGTATTGCTAGACAATGATTGACTATTTGGATACTTGATGAATGTGCCAGGGGTACACGCTGCAGGAAGACCATGTGTGATGGCCTGCAGGAGCCAAAATTCATGGGAATGTTTCCCCTATCTTGGAAATGGGTTTCAGGTGAAACTTCATTGGACATTTTGGAAATGTCCCATCTGGACTGCATGTTTGGTAAGCAACATGAGTGAGATGGTATAGATTATGTTAGAAAGACATGTGTGGGATATGGAATGTAAGAGGAGTTGGGATGGCAAACTGAGGGACTGTCAACTCAGAGAAGGGAGCCCCCATTCCTCCTTAATGAAGGAACACTACCTCGGCAAATGGATAAGTGTTCTGTAACCCTAGCTAAGAATATGCATGTTAAATTGTTAAATTCAATATGCAGAGCATGTTTTGATTTTATTTCCATTATGGAAGATTGCTTGAGTATGAATAGGGCCTGCATGGCACATATTAGAAAGGGGTGCACACTTTCCCGATGTCGGATCATGAAAGGGTTTTCAATATTGATTACACCCTAGGGAGTGGACACACTCCTGGTGTCTCAATACTTGATAGTGAATGATATGAAACATGAATACAGTTTTAGAGCAATAACGCTGATGAGTTTGCTTATATTGCTTGTATTACTAGGATAAATAGATGTAGTTTAGTGTTGTACACTAAAGGGAAAAGGACATTACAGTGTATTGGCTTGATTGCCTGCAGCCCAATAAACCCAATTGTGTATTAGCTTGGCTGGATATGTATAGAAGGGTATTGTTGATATAAGCCTACATGTTTGATATAAGTGCGTTGATTGATATAAGTGTATTGTTGGTATAAGTGTGTTGTTGATATAAGTGCATGGCCTGATAAACCCAACAATGTTGGCTTGGCTGATTTGTTCCTTCCCAGTCGGCGTGAAGGTGTACTGGCTGGACATTAATTATTTGATGTTGAGGAGAAGCCTGCGTGTTGACCTAACATCCAAGTCCATAGGCAATCCCAAGGCTTGCAAAGTGAAGCAGGATCCTATGGACCAAAGAGGAAACGCACAATACAGATAAGTATTGGATTATTTTGCAATTTCTTGCTTATGAATATACATGTGTATATGATTTGGTTATGATATTATAAGCTCTTGTTTAAGAGATAAAAACCATTAAGAATAAACTAAACATGTGAATCTATTCAATGCTTGAATATAGGTATCACTGGGAGCGAGGACTATGAGAGCATCCTAGGGGTGCATGTGGACATGTGACTATCCTGAAGAGCTCAAAATGAGCAGTAATGAAAAGGTGCTAGTGAGACTATGAAGGTCCTAGCAGCCGAGACAAACCATGTGGGGAGGATCCATGGTTGAGAGGTCTGAAATAGACCGGAGACACTAAGTGTCATGACCAAGAGGGATCGGTCCAACATTCACGGTGAAGTGAAAGGGGCTGAGAGCATGAAAACCACAGTGGTAGTGTGGGTTCCAGGATGGAGCAATACAAAGAGGGGAAAAGCTCTTGCCGCTCTCTCTTTCCTTTTTGATTATATATATATATACTTATGCATTGTGAAAACAAAAGGTTTTTGAATGCATGTATGACTAAAAATAGAATGTCTGTATTTTCTTAAAGTAAATTGTGAATGCTGGAATAGTCAATTCCCTGCCCAAGAATGGACATGAATGAGCTCATGTTCCTGTTGGGAAGGCATGAAAAGTATGAAAGTCTCCTTGAGAATACTTGGACTGCCATGCCAATTGGGAAATTAATTGACTGATTTTAATGCCTATACTATGCTTGGTATAACAGAATTTCAATGATGCATTTCACAGGTGAGAAAAGTGAAATCTAGTTGTGCACATTGATGATGGCAGCAGACCAAAAGTTGTTGGACTTGGCTGGAAGTATCCTTCAAATAATTGCCAATACCCAAGAAAATATTGGAGAGATGCTCAAGACACATAAAATTTTCTAGACTTGGGGATGAGCCGAAAGCTGAGAACCAGTAGGAGAAGCTCGTGGAAGCCAAAGGGCTTGGTCCTGAAAGTTCAAAGTAAATAATTGAAGGTGGGATAGGTATGCAAAATTTTGAAATTTTGGATATGTATTCATGTGTATTGGAACACTGAGGAAGGTGTTATTCCAAGGGGGAGGGGATTGTAACACCTCGGTTTTGACCCCGTTTGCATTGAAGGTACATGATGTATATATTGTAATTAATCATGGTGAGGAGATAAAGGAAAAATCCCCACCAACGATTTGGTTGTGTTATGTTTCGGTAATTGGGATCATTGCCAATGGTATATCATGCCACCCAACACATTATAGTTCTGGCATCATGTAAACATGCAAAATTAATCAAAAACCTCCCATTACGATGGTGCAACATTAATGAAAAGGGCATGATTTTCCTAAGGATAAGGCAGGGGATTGTTAAACCGTGAGCCTATGGGGAAAAGCCATGTGTCAGCCATTAAAATCCTTGATGCTAGTTGGGCAGTTATTGCTAGGAAGTGGTAGGTGGCAGGACTGCTATCCCTTACCCCCATGCACACTCCACCAGCTGGGTCATTCCTTTATGTGGGAAGGAAAACCTTTAGGGGATGCTTCCACTCTCCCACTCCCATCATTTTTATTCATCCTCATGCATAGGCTGGGGTCTGGTTCATCCTCACACAGACGGTGGTCCTTTCACCCTCTCATGCATAGGATTCTACGTTGTTTTACCCAAGCAACGAGCTGAGGAGCCGTTTTCTCTGTCACCCACAATTTCCTGTGGATAATCCCTTCACATTATTTGTGTGTATTTTCTCCTTACATATTTTGTGGTCTGCGTATGTGTTTCCCCTGTCTAGGATGATAATCATCCTTCTCCTCCATTTCGGGCTATGTTTTCTTCTCCCGTTGCTCCAGTCTTGGGATTGTGGGTTATTGCTTTCCCCACGACTTGTTTGATGTGGTTTCAGCTACATTATAGCAGCTGTGGATTCTTATTATGGAGTCTTTTTGGCCACGATAGGGATAAGAATGACCTAGGGATTGTTTTCCCTTGTCTAAGCTTTGAACCGCTTGTTGGCTATGTGTATGCAGTGGCTGGGTTTTGGACTATGCTGGAGTGGAATGAAGGTTTGGTTTTCTTGATAAACCTGGGGTTGTTTGGGAGCCACACAGACAGAGCTAGAGGGCTGGCTTTCTTATCCACAACCCCGAAGTAGCATTGGAAAGGGGGGTCGGGGCCTGAGGGACTGTGTAGCAGATAAGGGACTGATTTCTTGGTGTTGGGTGTGTGTGGGTGTCCTAGAAGTCAGTCTAGTTCTAGTGTAGGAGTCATTAGCTCTTCAATGAGCTCCCCAGCTTAGCATTCATTTTTACCCAGCTCCTTGATAGCCTGATAAACCATACTATGTCGGCTTGGCTGTGTTTTGTGTATCCTTGACTATATGTAATTCTATTTGTTCCTTATTCCTTGGGGAATCATGCCCAGCTCGGGGGTGGCAGTGTTGCTGACAGATTGATGAGCACGTTGGCCTATGGTTGGGTGGAACATTGCAGCGATGTAGCTGGTTGCAGGACGAATTCTACACAAGATAAGTATTCTTGACCATTTCATCTCTGCAATTATATTTGATGTCTAGTGAGCTATTATGAACATGTTGAATGCCTGAATGTATGTTTTCTTCCGCTATGTTTATGAATGATTATGCATCTTAGAAAGTTTTATGTTTTAAGCATTTTATTTCAGTTATATGTTTGCACATCTTCATGGGGCTAGTTGTCGGGATGGTTAGTGTATGGTAGCGTCCTCTTCGTCAGTCGGAGGGTCAGGGACATTACAAATACTGTATATATTTGTATATATTTTAAAAAAACATGAGATAAAATATTCAAAACTACTAGGTATTGGTCATCAAGTATCACCAATCAATTATTTTTAAATAATGTGTTTTTACTATAATTACTAGAGGACTAATTTGTTTCAGATATTGATAAAGGTCAATTCCAGGGATCAATCCCTTATTAACCCAATAGTGATATTGGTATTGGCAAACCTTTGATATACAATGCATATTTATGTTATGTAACGGAACATTTGACCATGTATAGATCTTTGGCGGGAAGATAAAACTATGGGGATAAAATCACTCATATAAAATGCAGATTGATGAAACAAAAGGGAAGACTCATGGAAACATGTTTGTGACCATTTCTTGACAGAATCAAGGTCAAAGGGAGGTTTATTAAATCAAACAGTGAAAAGGAGATGGGTCGGAAACTCATCGGATTAGATTCATCCATTGTGCATTCGTTCAAGTTGCCAATCTTCTAGACTCCTCATGAAGGAAATAAATCTTTGATCTCCTCTCAAGCTACAATGTATATTCTTCTCCCCTAAAAATGACACAACTAATCAAGGTTTTTGAGGTTTTGGAGGCTTTCTTGTTTAACAAACACTAGATGTGTTTGAAGTATGGGTAGGGACTTTTAATTTGGTATAAATTGTGCGGGAATAATTTTAGTGGATGAGTTTGGAGTATAAATCACGTGGGTGCTTTTTCAATGATGGTAAACCCATATGAATTAATCAGTTTGATGAGAAATGGTTCAAATTTCTTGGATATAAATATATCAAGGGAGATAACTTTCTTTGTCTATTTGAGAGTATTAAATCAAATCCCAAGTTCTAATAAAAATAGTTGACCTCCCCTTATAATTATTGGGTAGTAAGATCTTGGTTTCATTTTGTTACCAAATTGAAAACATAATATATTATGAAAGATGACACTTGAATATATATTTTGAAATATGACACTTGAATTGTCTTAAGTTGAAGAAACAAAAAATAATAGATTGTTGATTTTTCCCTATCTACATCAATACACCATAATATCAAGTATAGAAGAATCAATCAATGGATTAATGACAATTAGATCCAATATATTGACCATAGGATTCGATTAATTCACTAACTTAATCAAACAACTTTTCACTATGCCCCAAACATATACGCCCATGGGTATTGTCCCCCCCCCTATTTATTTGTTATGTATTTCTGTGGATTGGGAAAGACTTTCCTAGTCTAGGGTATGTCTTTCAATTGTCCCCAAATTATCCCTATGTCAATTATATTACATTTGCTAAACCACAAAATATTTCATTTTGATTGTAATGTAAGCTATGTTTAGCAATATCGTCAAGATAATTAGTGGTTCCAATCATTGTATTAGACTTAACTCTTTAACCCTTTGAGCTCAAGAAAGTAAAAGACTCTACTAACTCAACTAATATTCTTGCATGGTAGACTTACTACTTGAACAAGACTTATAATACTAGACACCTAGACTCAATTACTTTTATTTATACATTTAAAAGTGAATACCCTCCATGTTTATTAAAAAATATTTCAATGCATTTTACATATCATTTAACCAATTTTAGACATGGTCAACATAGGATTTGTTCAACCTGCCCTTGGTCCTTGTCTAGTTAAGTGTTTTATATTTACTTAGTAATATGCGTATTCAAACAATTTTAAATTCTCCACTAGAGGGGGATCGATGACAAATAATGTTGTCTAGGATGTTGTGATGGTGCAATTTTTCTTCCACGAGAAATGTAGAAAGTATAATCATCTTGTTCATGTACATGTCAACATTGATTGATCCTCTTAGTTTTATGCCCTTCTCTTTTGTAAAGAGCTTAGGTTGGTGCATAATGCAATGAACAATAACAATTGGGTTTGTAGAAAGCTTGTGGTCCATCTCATAAATAAGATCTTCAAATGGGATTTCAATTAGACTATGTGATTCACAACTACCCTCCAAATAAAAAAAATTATGATTAACTATACAATAGGAAATGAAAACTAATATGCCAAATCGATGAGACCTCATATTTTGATTTTGTTGTCATCTTTCTTCATCAAATCATCTTTTGTGCACTTAAGCAACATCTCTATATAATATTCCTAGTTTTGCAACTAGACAATCTAGCCAAAGTAGAATTTAAATGTAATTTATTCGAGATGCTAAAGTGGATGCAATTTGTGTCCTCTTTAGCATCATCTTGATATAATCCACCTACTTTTGCACCTAGAAAACCTAGCATAAGGAGAATATAAATGTAATTGATTCGGGGTGCTCAAGTGGACACAATAAATATAATTGATTTGATGATAATGACATTCAAAATGATGTGATTATATGATTATGATGACAATGGCAATGCTGAAGATGATGACGATGATGATGAGATGAATGATGATATAGATAATGATGATGAAGATGATGGTAATGATGATGAAGTTTACAATGATGTGATTTAATGATAATGATGATGATGATGATGATAGTAATGATGACAATGACAGTTATGATGACAATGAGAATGACATGGATGATGATGATGATGACGATCCTTATAAGAAAGTGTTGGTAGAGGTAAATAAACCTAGTTTCATTGTAGGCTCCAAGATTAAAATGTGCTCAATCATAGTTCTAAGATATGCATGCCTTAAATGGTAACCATATCCCATATGCATTAAATGATGATGGTGATGAACTAGATGACAATGATAGTGATTATGGTTTTGATTATGATGGTGATTATGGAAATTATGATGATAATCATCATCATCATCATAGTCATCATTGTCATTGTCATCATCATTATAAAAATAGCCATCACCATCGACATAACCATCATTCATGTCATCATTGTCATCATTGTGCTTGACATCATCATCATCATCATCATCATCATCATCATGATTATTGACATTGTCATCAATTATTCATCATTACCTTTGGCATAAGAAATAGAGTCTACCCAAAAGATGTGATTAGTGAAAAAGGGTCATGGAAGACACATACAATTTATGCATGAGAAACAACAAATTTATTTTTTAAGATAATCAACATCATCATTCTCATTGTATTCATCATCATTGTCATTGTCATTATCACCATCATCATCATTCATTTCATTTCCATCATAATCATCATCAATGTCAGCATTGTCATTATCATCATCATAATCCTCATCATCATCATTGTCATCGTTCTCCTCATTATCAACAACATTAGGGTGATTCCATGAAGATGGGTAACACTTTTTGGCCAAATTTGGCGATGAAAACCTGATTTTTTACTCATGTGCTAGATAGAAGCCCTCAAAACGCATATATGCCATGTGAATTTTGACTTGCAGTAAAAAAAAAAATTGTAGAATATTATGTTGGCTTCATAGTGATATTTTTTTAAAAATATTCCGATGTCATTTAATGTGTGAATTTTTGCATTTAATGAACTGTGTGACCTTAAAAATTTGAAGAAGCTAATAAGTGGCTCCTGTCCATGTAGAGTAATTCAATCTTACATTATTAATTTTACAAAAATAAATATATGAGCATGATCTACATAAAATGCAGTGTGATGTGCATATTTTTTTGTTAATTTTTTCGCATTATACAATTATTTATTATTTTTCGAAAGTGACCACATTCGATTTCAGCATCGTTTTAAACACATATTTGTCCACGTAAAGGAATTTTTTCTATTTTTTCAAAAATTGAAAAACCAAAGATACCCTTTTGAAGAGGACACGTCGATATGTGATGTGTGCATTTTTAAGAATTTTTTGGCTATGTAATTTTAACTCTGTGGATTTTTCTTTGAGCTACTTTGAAGTTGCAGTGTGGTTTTCTAAGTATAAGTTTTAGAAGTAATTAAAAAATAAATTTCATATGAATGCGAAAATGCTTGTATGATACCTAAATGTATAGAATATTTGTTGGTGAATTTATCGGTATCAACTCCACTCAGTTATGTGCTAGGAATGGCAGGGTTTACACCTCTGCAAGGCACATGAAATTTTTCATTTGTTTGAATGTGGGCTAAGTCTGTTTTCTTAAGCCCTCGACCGAGGTATTTAAATACCTCGGTCGAGGTCTTAACGAACCCTCGACCGAGGGTTTGTAAAGCCCTCGACCAAGGGTTTGTTAAACCCTCGGTCGAGGGTTCGTTAAGACCTCGGTCGAGGTATTAGCTCGGTCGAGGTCCTAGTCAATCTTAAGGGTTATAAAAATGGGTCTTTGAGTAGTAGGAGTATTAGATATGATTGATCAAATGGGTCTTGGAGTATTTGTAGAAATGGGTCTTGGAGTATTAGGAGTTATAGATATGATTGATCAAATCTATGACTCCTATTACTCCTCGACCCATATCTACAGATCTACACATAAAATTTAGAGGAAGCAAAAGTAGTAATGTTTTTACATGTTTCTTCTTCAAGGTATGGGTGAATAATGTTTTTTCAATACTTTATTTATAATGGGCATTTATTTATTTGTTTGAAGCAATTATAAATAATAAATAATTGTTTTAGATATTTACAAATGAAATATTTACATAGTTTTGCATGATTATGTATTTATTTGATAATGTGAAAAATAAAAGGTGGAATTCTACTATTTATAAAATAAATGTTTTATGAATATGTTCTTTATAGTGCAAATCCTTATAGATAAATATTGATTTTTGAATTGCTTGAATAATATAAAAGGTAAACTATTGAATTCAATTATTTAGAAATAATTATTGGTGAATTTGTTGTGTTTATGGTTCAAATTTTTATCATTTTATTATACTTACCAACTTAATATAGATTATTATTCTTATCCTATATTATATAAGTGGCACCCATAGCTCTACTTTAACACTACATAATATAAATAGTGTTAATGTCACCATTTTTACTCCACATATAAGTGGTGTTAATATCACCACTCTAACACTACACGATATAAATGATATTTGTGATACTAGTATATGGACATTCTAGTTGTTTTGTCTAATAACACTCATGCACTTGCTTCCATCAGGTTACTTTATGGTCTCGCTCAATCTTTGCTCTCCCTTAGCAATAGTAGTTGCCAATAATGCTTCACTTTAGTTTAAAATGAATTACTCATTTTCCATGACACTTTTTTAGATTTGATGCAACCATTTTATGTTTGATTTTATTGTATCACACAAGTGTACTACCATAAATGATTTTATGGCAGTTATTCAGTCTAAATTCAAAATTAACAATTATATATATATATATATATATATATATCAAAAATATGTGGAGCTTATGCATGATGCATGAATAAATAATAGTTGATAAATAACTTTTAGTTGATAAATAAATAATAAAAAGTTTGTGACATATACCCATTTAATTAAAAACCGAGTTTAATTAAAAATAACACTTAATACCCAATCCAATAAATGTACTCATTATTACACCTAACTCAATACACAAAGTCTACTCGTTATTACATGACCTTGTGTATGCATAATCTATTCTCAAGGTTTGGAAGATCAAAAGTTTTATTCTCTACTTTGTGATAACGATACCCAAACCCAAGGCAACAAAAAGAGAAACCAACCTCTAATTTCTTACAACATGGGCAATGACAAAATCTCATTGGTCAGTTTTCACAATACTCAAGTCTTTCAACCCATGAGTTATAATAAGTTAAATTATATTTTTCAAAAATATAATTTGTTTTTCAAAAATATATTTTGAATTTGTTACGTCGAAGGTGTATATATGTTAGAATTTTGGGGTGGACTACCATCTATGCTTTTTAATCTATGGACGAGAGTGAGACAAGTGCACTGTCCAGATTGATTTTATGGGCGTCGTCCAAGATTAAACAAGAATGAGACAAATGTATTGTCTATATTGATTCTATGGATGTCATTCAAAATTAATAATTAATAATTTCAAAAAAAAGGAAAAATAGCTTAATTAACATGTGATAAGTACAATTAGTGATAGTTGTAAAAATTAAAATTAATCATCAACTATTTGATTATTAGATACAACTACGAGACTCCATCGATTATTAGATACAACTATTAGCTTAACTTCAACTCTAATCACATTTATATTGGATAACTATTAGCTTAACTATTAGACACACTATTAATTTAACTCCAATGATTTTACAACTATTAGCTTAACTTCAACTCTAATCACTTAAGGCTTAGTCCAAGTGCATTTGGCATCCAGGAATCTAGCTAATCTGAGTCATGTAAGAGTCAAACTCCTAATAAAATAGTTGGAACTCCTATTAAACTCCTCCAAACTTCTAATAAACTCTCGCATCTGTAGTTGGACATCTAGCTAATATACACTTCATATTACCTGTTTAGGTTTTCCATATATATATATATATTATTAGGTTTTCGATTCTTTTTAAAGGAGGTTAGTCTAACTCAAATAGTTTAGTTAATAAGTACAACAATCTTCAAATATTCCATTATTAGATACAATTATATTAACTATTAGATACAACTATTAACTTAACTCCAAGGATTTTACAATTATTAGTTTAACTTCAACTCTAATCACTATTATATTGCGTAAATATTAGATTAAATCCAATGATTCTACAACTATTAGCTTAACTTCAACTCTAATCGCAGTTATATTAGATAACTATTAAATTGTTCCAATAGTGATACAACTATTTAAATAAATGTAGATGAACTCCGTCTCTTAGCATGAGAAGTTCCATGATTGCAGTGAAACCATGCACTAAGAACAATCACTTAGGTAATGTGCAAATTATGTGACAGTTAAACTCCATATGACACTTGGGAGTGAAGTTAATGTGCATAAGGCATAGTCTAAGCTTTATATTAACTTTTAAATTAACTATCAGATGCACCTATTAGCTTAACTCCAATGATGATACCACTATGAGTTTAACAACCATAAATTAAGTTGTTATTATATTAGCTTAACTATTAGATAAAGTAATGGACACATT
This sequence comes from Pseudotsuga menziesii, assembly GCA_001517045.1. Classification (NCBI taxonomy): domain Eukaryota; kingdom Viridiplantae; phylum Streptophyta; class Pinopsida; order Pinales; family Pinaceae; genus Pseudotsuga; species Pseudotsuga menziesii. The sequence goes on along the minus strand of LPNX011208224.1, from coordinate 4,077 downwards.
ATTTAGTTAAAAAACATTAGATCAATATGTCAAATATATACCTCTAGAAGTATTTCAAACATATTAATCTTAGTAAAATGGTTGGTGCTAGTTCTAATGACATTGTTGGGCTGTAACTATATATATCTACATAGTAAGACTCTTGGTGGACTCTTCAACATAAGTTATTTTTGGTGTTCACTATTTTTTCTAGATAATCATTAAGTCTTAGCCGGTATTAATATAATTACAGTGAGGGCAGCTGTAAAGACAACAAAAATTCCCAAGAAACTCTCAACAGAATTTAAGCCTACAAGAGGTTACAACCATTCCAATTTCTTTTTCTATGATCATTGATGTGCCTCAAGGAGTCAACCATAAACAACTCAACATAGAAAACATGGCATAAAAATAAAAATAGTTTGGCATAAAAATAGCAACTTCCTCCAAATTTTTGAAATTGATAGGTGTTCGTCCACTCTTCATAAATGATTCAAGATCACTAGAGTTTTCATTCTTTGTCTTTGGATTAATTAAAATTTCATAACATCATACTCCAATGGGTCTTACAATTTGATGACCATAAGTAGTTTTACTTGTACCATTTTCATATCGTACAAAAAATATAATTTCTTGAAGGAGAGTAAAATTGTGTTTATAATCTATTGTGATCATACACTGATTAAATGTTGTTCTTTCATGGTTCCAATCTCCTTCTTATACAGATCAGAATTCTAGCAATTATTTATTTTTGAATATGTTGATTTGGGTAGTCATCCCACTATAGGTGAACATATACACATTATGGTTATTATCTTCCACTTAAGTTTGTACTCCATTTGATATAAGTTTCATATAAATGGTTTTTATTTCAAGTTCATCTATTTACATCACCCTAATAGTTGTTATCACCTTAATTTCATTCACTTGTAATGTTTGAGTAGTCGTACCACTTAATATAGTGAAATACATGATCTACAAGATATTTATACACCATCAAATAAAGTTAACTATTCAATTGAGCATGCCTAGTTTTGTGTGCGATATCCCTTTATGCTCACTTTAGTCATGATTGGATAGGCACAAGTTTGGACAATACACCATCCCTAAGTTTGGACAATGAATGCCAATGGAAATATAGCTAAGAGATCAGTGCCAAAAAATTGGTGTAGCCTCTGAAACGTATTTTACTAAAGTAACTCTACCATGTATGGATAACCACCTATTACTCCATGAGTTCACAAAACAAGAAGGTTCTCCATGTTTGTGTACAACCAAAACCAATTATGGAAATCATAACCATTTGGATTCAAGGAAAAGCTCATGTACTTGATTCCTAGGTTGACATCTACCTTTGAGAAAGGAAGAATCCACTTTATACTTGTTATTTAGGCCTTAATATACCATTGAAAGAGATGGGATATTTTAGGGTGTTTACTTCCATTCCAATTGCATGCATGTATAAATAATTTTTTTTTTTATGTATCAATGCGTCTTTGTAGGTGCCATTCCAAACAAAAGAACATCGTCACAAAGGTTGTGTAGGGAAGCATTTCCTATCATTTTGTATACCTTTAATTCGTGGGTAATATCTTCTTAGTGACTTGACTGTCATTTTGTGTTATTGTATTGCGGTGAATTCTTTTTCATAGATGGGTGTGAATTCTTTTTCATAGCTGGGTGTGAACAAACCCTCGGTCGAGGTTTAGTTAATACCTCGACCGAGGTATGAGCTCGGTCGAGGTCATGTAAACTCCTTTGGATCAAAAGCCCAGGAGTGAATTCAAACATTAATGACACTCCCCAAAGTCCCTGGTACAAAACGAAATGGAGCCATTTATTGAGTAGTGGGATGCAACTGCAAGCAGTGAAAGCTTTTCACATATTGAAAATGGTGAACCACAAAAGAGATTTGGAGAGAGTTTTATGGAGATCAAGGCAAAGTTTTTTGTGGAGAGTTCTATTTTCAATATGTGAAAAGCTTTCACTGCTTGCAGTTGCATCCCACTACTCAAAATGGCTCCATTCTGTTTTGTACCAGGGACTTCGGGGAGTGTCATTAATGTTTGAAGGCAAAGTTTTTTGTGGAGAGTTCTATTTTTCAGGTTTTCATGAGTTGTTGGAGGATTCAGCAAAGTATAATGAATATATTTTGCAGTCTTTGGTAATTTAGTGATTCCTCGACTAAATACAATTCAGTTATGTAATGATCATGTTCATTTATAAAAAGGGGTCCGCGACCTCTATTTATGATTTTTTTTACAGAGGCACCTCGGTCGAGGTATGTACCTCGACCGAGGTCCATACCTCGACCGAGTTAATAGCTCAGTCGAGGTATTTATTAACCCTCGGTCGAGGTTTTAATACCACGACCGAGGGTTAATAAATACCTCGGCCGAGGGCTGAACAAAACCTCGGTCGAGGGTTTATCAAGCTCTCGGCCGAGGTGTGTTTTTTTTGTTTTTGCCCAAATGCGCTTGCCAAAAAGTGTTACCCAGGTCCGCGGATTCACCCAAGCATAACAACAATGATTACTAGTTAATAGGGTATAACAAGCGCTCTATACTTATACTAGTAATAGCATTGAAACATTTACTCTTTTTATGGAATACAGGAACATTTAGCCATAGTAAGTAAGGTGTAAGCAACATATTAGCCATAATCAAGCATAGATCGAATCCCATTAGCAGTAGCTTGTTGGTGAGCTAGCATAATGTGAGTGATACGAGGAGTCAAAAATTAGAACCCACTGCATATAAATCCCTTCCTTTTCTCCTGATTGAAGCGAGTGTCTAGGGAAGGTCTAGGTCTAGCCAATGAAGTTGAGTGTTTTTAAGGGTTTATTCTTTTTGTTCTTGGTTTCTCTTTGTGAAGTGAATTTGAGGAAAGTGGACCCAATGAAGACAAGAAGGAAACAACAAAGGGAGTTCATCTTCTCCAACTTAATGAGGCAATTTATGTGATTTTCAAAGTTCATTGCTTTATGTACATAGTGTATATCATGTAAATTTCTATTGGAAGAATCATTATTGTATTGTATATGTCATTGAAAATAGTGCATTGGCCATTGTAAAAATCTATTGTAAAAGCATTGTAAAAGGAATTGAAAAAGCATTGAAAGAGGCATTGTAAAAGCATTGAAAGTGTCTTTGAAAATCATTGAAAGAGCCATTGTAAAAGCATTGAAAAATCCATTCTAAAAATCATTAAAAGAGGCATTGTAATTAAGAAATTAAAGAGCCATTGTAAAAGCATTGAAAGAGGCATTGTAAAAGCATTGAAAGTGTCTTTGAAAATCATTGAAAGAGCCATTGTAAAAGCATTGAAAAATCCATTCTAAAAATCATTAAAAGAGGCATTGTAATTAAGAAATTAAAGAGCCATTGTAAAAACAAGTATAAGAGGCATTGTAAAAACATTGAAAATCCATTGAAAATATTGTATGGCTATTGTAAAAGGCATTGAAAGAGGCATTGTAATTAAGAAATTAAAGAGCCATTGTAAAAACAAGTATAAGAGGCATTGTAAAAACATTGAAAATCCATTGAAAATATTGTATGGCTATTATAATCGTATTTTATGTCCTTTATTTTGCAAATGTAGTATGCCCTTGGCCTTCCTCATCCGCCCGACAAAGAAGAGAGTCCAGGTCTGACAACTGCAGAAGTTCAAAGCGTGAACTCTGCAAGTCAGTTACATCCCACATATTTAAATTACATGTACAAGGTGACAAAATTAAATATATATATATGAAACATAAAGCTATGAACTCACCTCGGTGGAGTTGAGTGTCAGATCTGGGAGGCTATCACCCGCCTGCCTAGATGGGCCTTCACCAGCAATACTAATATTTAATACGAATATTAGGTTGGGTTTAGGTTGGGAGGGTTAGGTAGGGGTTTAGGGATTATTAATAGGGTTTAGGTATGAATTTAGATAGGGGTTTAAATAGGGGGTTTGGTAGGGTTTAGTTAGGGGGTTTTAAGTAGGTGTTTGGTAGGGGTTTAAGTTAGTATTAATATGGATTTAGTAAGGTATTAATAGAGTTTAGATATGAATTTAGGTAGGGGTGAATAGGGTTAGTAGGGGTTAGTAGGG
>LPNX011208212.1:0-16780 GCA_001517045.1 Pseudotsuga menziesii | reverse complement strand
CTGCTTCTGCTACTTCATTTATTGACTCAACCCTTTGACTATTCTCAGCTAGATCCATCCATTCATACATGCCAATATTATACTTCTACCCACACATATTTACTTGTTCATTCTCTGTTTTTTCATTCATTTTATCACTTATGATTTGCAAAAAGACTTGACAAGTGTTTTCTTCATGAAAATCCCCACAAGGCCTACAACACGGAATAGCTTGATGGTCAACCGCATTGGTAGACTCTAAAGGATTAGGGGGCCTTTGATCTTGAGGTGGGGGACGTCTTTGGTTTTGCCACCTATCATTTGGCTTGTTAGGATAGAAAATATTTCCTCTGTTTCTTTCCAAAGAAACTACTTTGTTTTGTAAAGCTGTCTGGTTTGCCTGCATGGCAGCTATCTGATTAGCATGATTCACTTCCATTTGCTTAATCAATTGGGTAAGCTTATCTATGGAGTCACCTTGAGGTTCCTGGTTCTCAAACTTAACCTTTTTTACTTCATTAGACTTAGAAGAACTACCCCTTGAAAACCCAGGAATATTAGATTTACCAGCAACTTGCATGTTTTTATCTATCTTGATAGCTTTTTCTTGTGCATCCTTAAGATTTGTAGGTTCCTTATCCCTTATCTGATATTTCATTTATCCTTCAAATGCTTGGATGTAATAAATCAAGAGAGATGCTTCTTGGGGCTTAATATCTGCAGGAAGACTTTTTACTAAGTCATTAAACCTTTTATTAAATTCTTCCATGGTCTCATTCTCTTGTTTATGACTAGTGTGCAAGGCTGCTAACAAGAAATGATTATCCCTTCTATCACCCCATCTATCATTGAAGGCTTCAACGATTGCTTTGAGAGTTTTGAACTTATTATCATTCTGATCTTGAAACCATTCCATGGCATCATCTTCTAAAGACAAAATAAACAGCCTCATCTTGACATCCTCATAGTTATGAGCATTACACCACTTGGCCATGCACTGGTTGAACTTGGTGATGTGAGACTTGGTACTGACGGCATTATTACCTTGGAAGGAAGGTAACTTTTCTATAGCTTTATCTGGCAAATCATGAGGATAACCAACAATGTTAGAAAAATCACATGGCTTGCATAGATCATCCATTGGTGAGGATTGGTTGTTTTGGGCAAACAACAAATGGATATCAAAGATAGCCTCTTCTCCAAGATTTGCAAGGAGTCTACGGGGAGAGTGTCTATTCAGCCTCCTCCTATATACCCTTTCAGGTTCGGTGAGGGAGTTGAGTAGACCACCTGAATGGCTCCGAGTAGAATACCTTACTATATTTGAAAGTGGAGTCGCCACTTGGAGAAAAAGATAGCTCTAATATGGGTAACAAGTTATTAAAATTAATTAAAGAATTTTATCAACAGTTTTAAAGAATTAAAGAATTCAAAATAAGAAATTAATTAACTAAGTCAGACCAAGGACAAATGACTTGTCCCCGGCAACGGCGCCAAAGATGTTGCCGCCTAATTCACTTTAAGACGCAGGAAAGTCACAACCTGCTATGTGTGTCCTTGGGGGCAAGTGAGAGCTGGGGACCACTGTCACCACAGTCCACAACTCCTCCGTTTAGGCAAGATCCCAACAGAGCCAAGGGGGGTAGTCCCTACAGGAAAACTAAGTTCCAGATTTATTAATTAATTACAAATTAATTAAAGGAATCTTTTATTAAGATTAAGGCTAAGACTTTATAATATCTAAGGAATGGCAAGCAGCATGCAAATGCACAGATTTCCTTTAATGACAAGCAGACCTTGAGATAAATAAAGACCAGTGCCTATTACAAATGGAGTCTAAAATTATAACTTTACAGATTTACAACTGAAACTGGAATGTAAGTTAATTAAGCCACAGTTTAGGTTGTCTAACAATGAGATGAATAAACAGACAAATGGTACAATTATAACAGTAATGAACCAAGATTATTAAGTAATGTACAGCTGATCTAAACTTATCACTATAAACAAAAGATAGCAGAAGAAAATGCTTTAATGTGAAACTTATTGAACCAACAAGAAATAAAAGAAAGAAAGACTTTAAGCTTGATTTACTTGAAACAGTTTAAACAAATGTTAAGCATTCACCACATGAACAATTGCAGAACTGAAAGTAAATGAACTTGAAAAGTGAAGTGAAACTGAAAGTAAAGAGTTATAGTGCAATGCTGGAGTGCTGAAATGAAAAAGTGTTGTGGAACTGGTTTTGCAATGTCTCTTGGTTTATTTTAGTAAATTTTATTAAAGTTTTTCTTCTTGAAGTTAAGTTTTAGAATTGGTGGTGTGACTACCCCAATCTAGTACTTCTCAAGTCAAAGAGGGAGTGTTGTTGCGCTCAACAAAGTGGGAACAAAGCCCACCCGTAGCTCACAGGTCAAACCCCAATGGCCTGGTGTTCAACAAGGAGGACGTCAAAGCGCCTAGAGACCCCCCATGGTCTACTACCCCAAGTCGCCTCCGAGGTCACTGTTTTTAATTAACTTAAAAAATAACAAGATGGATGCCTATAAAACTAGGACTTCTCTATCCCCTGTCGTATCTCGCGAGTACCTCGAAGGGTGATAACCGAGTAGAGGAGCAGGAAATAAAGAAGTTTTTGTTGGTAAATTTTAGGGGTTAATTTTAAGTCTTGGGTGATTAAGATGCAATGTAAATTTGAAGTTATCAACAAGATCACCAAGCGATATCCCTTATGGGAGGTGCTGGTATTCGATCTTGGACTGAAAATTTAAATGTGAAGATTGTAACAGGAAAATAAAAATGTTGCTTTAATTACCTAAGCCCCCACTTCTCCTACTTTTCATATCCAACTTGAAGTCCCTAAAGGGAGATGACAAGTGGATAGAGGATACACAGGATGGGTGAGTTGTATGATTGCTTCTTTTAACAGAAAAATAAAAAATACTGAACTTGAAAGAAACTGTAACTAGCTAGAGTAATGCTTAACCGCACAACAATCTCTATGACAGAGATGGTGGTCTGTCACAGAGATAGGTGCGTAGAAAGGAAATTGATTATACTAACCTCACAGCAATCTTTGTGACAGAGATGGTGGTCTGTTACAAAGATAGGTGGGTGAATAAAAAAATAAAACTGAATGCTTAAGCTAACCTCACAACAATCTCTGTTACAGAGATGGTGGTCTGTAACAGAGATAGGTGGGTGAATGAAATAAACTAGAAAGGAAAATACAACTGAATAAAACAGTAAACTAACCTCACTTCAATCTTTGTGACAGAGATGGTAGTCTGTCATAAAGATAGGTGGGTAAACAGAAAACTTGCATAAACTGAAATCTACTCTACTTCCTAATCTATTTACACATATATTACAAGTGCTTATTAACCTTTGCAGAATACCTCAAGAGAACTTCTCGTTGGGGTTTACAAATATCAGAAAAAGAAAGGAAAGAGTTGAGGGTTTGAACCCCTTTTGAAACCGGTTGAAGGTTGAGGTATTTCTGGGCCTATTTGGGCAGCACCTCCCCTTCACCTATGTAAAACCTGTCACAAACCAGCAAGCTTTACTTGCTGGAAATCACAAAAAACTCAAAGAATTTGTTAGAAAAAGTTAGTCAAAAAATTACTAATTTATAGTAAAAAATCTGAGCGAAAATATGACAAAAATATGAAGTTTAGAGGGCTGAAAACTGAGTTTCTAGCCACCTAAATGATGCTAAAACAGTAGATTTAAAGCATTTAATTAATATATTAAGGATTGGGGCCTTAAAACCAAGGTTTTTATCACTATACAGTGATAAAAACTGAGTCTTAAAACCCTTTTTTCCAAAAGTGCGAAATGAAAACAGAGTTTTTAAACCAATGGAAACGGTACTCCTTTGCTCTAGTTCCCTGCAAACAAACTTATGAGATCTGCAAAATGTAAGCCAAGAGGTGAGCATATAAATAAATCCTACAAAATACTTTGTAGGATCTTACTAATCTACTCACAAATGCAGGTAAAAATACTTCTACCTACAAGTCTCTCCACAAAATACTTTGTGGAGAGCTATCTAAGCTAATACAATATGCAAAATCAAATAAAAATGAAGCAAGTTACCTTACACAAGAAGCATGAAATGTAGACACCAAGACTTCCTCCAAAGATTTACTTGATTAAATGGCCCAACTAGGGCAAAAATTTACAATAGCACAAGAGCTTGAGAGAAGAGTGGAGAAATATTCCGGCAGCATAACAATAGCATGAGAGATCCTGTCAAATGAGGGAGTGAGACCCTCATTATATAGTTGAGGAAGACCCCAACCCCTTGAAGATCAATGGCTGAGATTAGATCTAGATCTAGGTTAAATCTCCACCACTAGATCTAGGTATTTGACTTTACATTCTTCTCAATCAATCTCCACCTTTAGATTATTTTCAATCAATGGCTAGGGTGCTTGATCCATGTCTTAATATTTTCCACCCTTGGATCTAGGGTTTTGACTGAATGTCCACCCTTAGATCTTTTTGATGAGTTTTGATGTGGGTCCTCCTCCAAATATGGCTGGACGCCTCCAAATGTGGCTTTGACTTTATAAATTGGCGCCCTTCTAAATATGGCTAGCGCCCCTCTTAATGCATGACGTCCTCTCCAAATAGCTAGAGCCTCCTCTAGAGATGTGACGCCCTTCCAAATTAGCGCCCCTCTAAAATATATGATGCCTCCACTATATTTGGTAGCGCTCCACCATTTGGTTAGCGCCTTCCTTTATGGGTGACGTGCCACTAAACAAGTAGAGCCCCTCTATATTGGTGGCGCCCTCCTTGTGGGCCCTTTTTATGTTGACGCCCCTCTATATTGAGGGTTTAAACCATAGTTACATATATCGGCGATATCGCGATATATCGCGAGTCATTCCCCTTGGCGATATATCGCCACTAAAAAATCGCGATATTTTCGATATTTTGAATATATCGCGATATATTCAATATGTCGCGATATATTGGGAATATATCGGGAGATTTTGGAAAATATCGCCTGCTAAAAAAATTTGCAAGAAATTTGAAAAAAATATTTTGAATATATCGCGATATATTCAATATGTCGCGATATATTGGCAATATATCGAGAGATTTTGGAAAATATCGCCCTGCTAAAAACAATTGCAAGAAATTTGAAAAAAAAATTCTAGATGCCTCATGAGTCATGATGATTAATTTCTTGAGAGACATTTATTTTGATCATTTGATGTGATTTTCTATCATTCCATCAAGAACATATTTCAATATTTTCAGTTTATAAATTTATAGTCAATATGTGATCATGATCCACCATTTGACATCTTATGCATCTTATATATTAATTGTATTTTAATATTTATGTGGAAATGTGTTTATTTGATGTTGTTAAAAAAATTGAAAAAAAATGTTTATTTTTGTATTTTTTAATGCAAAACAACATTTGCCGATATTTTCCGATATTTTCGCCGTTGCTGCCGATAAGTTTCATTCCGGACCCCCGACGATATATTCGCCGACACAATATATGTAACTTTGGTTTAAACCACCTCTTAAACTTTAGAATTCCTCTAACTTAGGGTTTGGACCACTTAATAATGTAGTGCCCCATCTTCATTGGTGGTTTGACTTTAGTCTTAGGCTTAGATTTTAGCCTTTGCTCCAAGATAAACTTTTAACCTTTAGACTTAGGCTAAAAAAAATAATCCACCTTAGATTTAATTTTTTTAAATTTAATTTAAAATTTCCCCATTTTTACTTAAGAAAAATTTAAAAATAAACTTCAAAAATTAATATCTTGGCCATGGGGGGTGGAAAAATTTGGAATAAATTTTCCTAGGCCTAACAACCCCCAAACAAAATTACCATGGCATTATTTGATTTTTTCCTTCAAAATCAAATAATATGAATTTTTGACTTAGGGAAATTAATTAATTCCCTAGGAGAGATAGACCCCTCCTGATCAAAATTGGTCTATCTCTTCAACCACTTATCAGAAAGACATGGGACTCGAAGCAGTGGCTTCGGGGGTTTCATAGCAATTTTACTTTGCATTCATAGCCCCTATTACAAAATGCCATGCTTGAGCCATTACATTATTACATCAAAACTGAGTTAATTAACCACCAAGGGGTGAAGTTAATTAACTAGAAAAAATTAATAAAATACAACAACATAACGAAACTTCGCAAGACTGTATACAAATGTCTAGCATGGTCATGAACAACATTTTGAACCCTTAGCCACCTCATGGACTTGACTGGTAGAACGTCCGTCACCACTTTGGAGGATTTTGAGTGAAAAACCAAACCGATTAAACTCGTTTACTCAACAAGATCAATTGGAAAGGGAAAAAACACTCGATGAAGGGACTTCCCTAACAACCAGTTCCATGGTGTGGCATCCATATCATATGACCCATACTAGCACATATAATTACATTAATTTTCCCATGCAGGGGAGTGGACATTTCGTTTTACAAAGGGGCAATTGCCCTGCATAAGTGAAAAATCCTTAGATTTTTCCAAGGCACAATTTGTACAACTATGTACATCTTCATGTATATGGAGTTGCCACCTAGTCAAAATAGGTGGCCAACAGAACCTTCAGAACCTTAGGTTCCAACATACTATTAAGATAAATTTATATGTTATATGCTCTCTGGAGATAGTTGATTCTATATACAAATAGTAGAATGAATGAATATTTGTTATCATATTTGCACTCTAATCCTCAACATTACCAAAATTTCTATTTTATACATAAATTAATTTACTTTTCTTGATTAGACATTTGCTCTGTAACTTGTTGATGACAGAAAAAGATTAACAATTTAAATTATTACATTCAATGTAATGTGGCATTGGATGGATGGTTTGGACATTATCATTCCAGTAGATTGATATTGCAATAAGAGGATATTGTTACAAGATGCAATTGTGCTAGGAGTTTGGTGAGTATAGTTGTGATATAGACAACAAAGCAATGTTATAAAACTTTTAGGATTCAAAGATTGAATGCACAACACAATCAGGTTAACCTCACGCTCTACAGTATTTTTTTGTTGGAAGCTTCAAGACAAATTGCCCCAAGGAGCTGCACCACACAAATTCACTAAAAATTGCACCCATCCTCATCACCTTCGATCTTATGCCATTTTGTTGACATCACTAGTAGACCGGTGATTTATAAATTGGGTTTTATAATTTTTTCAAATTTATTTTAAGTTCAACTTAATTGAAATTCAATTGACTTGTACGCTATGTGGGTTCCTATCCCTAATTGTTTTGAGTTGTCATACAACATTACCTAATTGTCATTGACTCGCTTTTACATTTTGTAAAGTGATTTTGTTGATTAAAATATTCAAAAATGTTTTTGAATCATGTTATGATCCCATAGTGCCTAAGCAAGGGAAATATAACATTATAATATTCTTTATGTATTTTTTTATAAATGCCTCAACATTTTATATAGAGAATAACTCAAATACAGTCATCAACACAATCACGTCACCTCATTTTAATTATTGCTTCATGTAGTGATTTTTTCAGAAGGTCGAACATTGACATCATAAAACAGACAACCTATGTAGGTGCAAAGTTCCAAGCTGCATTCGTTATCTAATTGACAATCCCTCCAAGGATTAGCAATTCAATCAATAGTTATGTCATATAAGACCTCGTAAGATTTGTTCTGCATGTAACTATCTTCTTATATAATTATAATGGTTTCAGTGAACAACAAATTCATTCGTTTTTTAAATGGTGTGTACAAGAAGAAAATGATACAAGGGAAGTTCACATACATTTGTTTTTCTACAAAGAATCTAGCACATGCCATATGATACAAGGAAAGTTCACATACATTTTTTTTCAACAAAGAATCCAGTACATGCCATATGTTAAGATCATTCCACCCTACAAAATATCTAAGAAAAATGTTTAAAAATTATTTATCCTTACTCATTTAAACAAATATTGAATACTATTTCCAATTACATCACTCAAAATACATATTTCCTTAGAGTTGATCAAACCTGATATTCCCCAAAGCAAGCAAGACAAAAGATCCGTTAAAAAAGCCTTTAAACCATTCAGTAGATAAAGAACACATTTGCAAAAAGATAGGGCATCAAATATCTTAAAATAAGGTAAAGTCCCAACTTACTATCATCATTCTTCTGAAGTGTTACTACCTTCCTCTATAGCTCTAACTTGATTAAAGTATGGGTGGGCCTGCAAGAATGCATGGATATAGCTCAATACACATTATGAAAAATATCTGAAAGAAAGCAAGCAAGCTTCTTTACAAGATATTTGTAGGAACGTATCAAACAACAAGAACAATCCGAGAAGTAAACAAATAGCTAAAGGTAGTAAGATAAATTATTGAGCTATTTTGCTTATGGAAATCATTGAATAATAAAATGCTAAGTTAGAGAAAGCTAGTTTCACAATTAAAAGAAATCATAGATCAAAACATCGTTAATTAGCTGATATAAGCAAATCTTTAACAAAAACCACAGATTATGTATTTTTTGTTTCTATGGTCAGAAATGTTAAAAAGAATACCAATTACATGTCAAAATACTGATATATATAGATAGAGACAGAGACATTCAAATTTCAAATAACACCTTATCTCACAAGAAAAATAGGAATAATACACATAAATGATATTTTAGAAAAAAACCTGTCTATATTGACTCCCATAGATGATTACACGATGCAAAACCCAAAACCACCCTTTATAGATGAGGCTATGCATGCAAAACCATCCTTTATATGAGCCTATGTGTGCCAAAATATAACATGAGATTAGCTTATATGTGCCAAAATATAACATGAGATCACTAGCCATGATGTTCTCATGTCCAAAAGTATATATTAACGTTAGTTGTCACTGCTAACCCTTGTAGGTACATTATTAATAACATTATTTGTTAAAATCTCTACCACATTTCCCCAGCCCACCTTCTCAATTGCCTCTTTGAAGAGGCCCATCAATACAAACCCTTGCTTTCTCATTAAAAGGGAGTTAATATCCTCTCGGATCATGGTTTATGGAATTGTTGACCAATGAATGGCATGCATTTGCAAAGGAAGAAACACATAACTGATGCATCAATGTTATGTTTACCCTGTACATCCCATAGGTGGTCAAATGGGCATTGAGTAATAGTAGAATGACCTTGTTGACTTACAGTACTAGTAGGGTCTACATGTTTTTTAGGGTAGGACAAGTTGCCTCCCTTGTTTTTCTCAAGTTCATTGAAATGATATTTTAGTGTTGCCATTTTTATTGGGGTATTTTATCACATAATTTTATTTCTTTCCTCTTCCCAACCCCACATAAATGCCACTACCCTCTTGCAAATGATCCTGATATTTTAAGGTTAAAGTGAGGGTCGGGACCAATATCAAACATTTGATCAAATGGACCCCCCTACTCCACATCTAATGTGTGTCCTCTTTTAGTTAAGCACCAAAACACCCGCTAACCTACTTAATGCCCACAGGTTTGAGCGAGTACTACATAATAGGGAATTGATTGAGGACATTTGATACTTAGATCAGAACGGGACACTCTTTCAGTATTAAAAGTCATCAGTATGATAAAGAAAGCCTTATTTTTTTAGGCTTAAAGTCAACATGAAATTAGAATTGCATGCATGCAAAAGTGAAGCGTAAACCCTAAAAGTGACATGCAAACCCTAAAATTGCATGCTACTCTATTTAAGAAGGGTTATTGGACCAAAGGGGGCATCTATGATTATTATTGTTGATTTGGAGTTTTTGAGCAGCAGTTGGGGTTGAAGACAACGTCTTCAGCTAACAAGGGTTCGGCGATGAAATCTACTTGCCCTAGTCTCTTTCAAGGTAGGCCATCCAGGTCTACTATTTGTATTCACCATGTCCTTCTATATTCAGTGATTCTGCACCAATAGAACATCTATTTGCATGCTCACGTTTTATAGCTAGGGATTAGCTGGAAAACTCTTGAAGGATTCGTTGGGATCTTTCAGCTCAGTCTTTTCGCGGCACACTATCACCATTCCTCTCAGCGGGCTCAACACATCACACTGTGTGATTATCAACCCATTGACAGCACCCTCAGGGCATCCAACAATAGGTTTACAGGGGTAGAGGAGATGTCACCCTCTCCAGCAAAACAATTCGCTAGGGGCTTGGAGGAGTCAGATCCTCTGCATGCATCAACCTGTCTCTTCGGGGAGGAGAGATTACCATCTCCACAAAGTCTCAACAGCAACAACCTCCTCCTTCATCAAAAACATCAAACTTCATCAGGAAGAGGGTCTCCTTGTAGTTGGGCATCAACATATCTTATGTCCTTTCCGGATAAGATTGGGTCTCCCTCTTTGTCACTCAGGCATTCAGTGGCATAAAGTGAAGGAATCCCTAACCGATGTGACAACCATCCATCTTTTGGGGGTTAGGGTTTTCATAGATCACGGCTTTGGTTTCTTGTCCCCTCTGCCATCCAGTATTTGGATTCATTTATTGAGTTAACTACAAGATCCGTGATAACAAGGCCATCGATGCCTGGAGACTTGTCCTCCATAGAGTAGAGAGTTGCAAATAACTCTTCTTTTGAGAAATCCATATACAACCTATCGTTATCGCCAAGAGAGAGCTTGCAAGGAATAACCCTCCAACAATCATTCCTAGTAGCCCCCACATGATCCATCATAAAATAAGGTAAAAAATATTATGAAAATGCAACCAAAACATAGCTCTAACCTTAGCAGGATCATCAACAAGAGAACCATCCTTATGGCGTAAACCAAAAACCTGATGAACTGTTACTTTCCTTTTCAAGAAGTCAAAATAAAATTTGGAACCCTAATCTTCCTCTTGAATCCACTACAAAAGAACCCAAGCACCCTTGGAAATATACTTCTCCCCTTTACAAACTACTATCTCCAACCATGCAACATCCTCTTGAAGGAATAAATTATGGAGATCCTTTTCAAGAAAATGCACGCCTCCTACAACTCCTTCCTCCATGTATGGGCCATCATCCTACCCCACCATCTCATGAATTTCATAGTACAACATAAAGAAACCTCCCACCAATAAATCCACCCTTGCTCACCAATAGGCCTCAAAGAAAGATTCCAGACCCATAAAATCCATTTAATCCAAATGAGACACATTCAACTTAAATAAAGTCAAACGTGTCAAGCTATACAAGATACAATGCTATCTTTATCAATCTAGGATTTATGATAAACCATAGCTTCTTTTCCTCCTTAGAGTGTGTTACCTCTCAAACCTACACTCAAAGTGATAAAGCCCCTACACACAATTGAAACCCTAGAGGAACTCAAGAAGGATGCCCATTGTCATGACAACAACCCTTCCTCTCTCTTTAGGTTGTCTCTCCTCTGGCACAAGGGTGGACTACTTAAGTAATATGTAAGATAATCTTTTGATTAAATAGGATGGTGGACCAAGACAAGTGCCAATCTATTTGGGAAAATGGAATCGAATTCTAGAATTTAAGAGGGTCCAAACTATAAATGAAATGAGACGTGACTATGTTGTTACAAACATGCTATCATCAACTATGCGGGTTACTTTGGAAGTTTGAAGTGCATAAATTAAGATGAGGTCCCTTCTGAAGGTGTGCCTCTTCAATCAACAAAAATACAGTAGTAAAGGTGTGTTTATTCATCAACAACAAAGAAAGCAGCAGCCCCTCAAAGATAGAAATAAAAGCAGGAAAAACTTAAGAAATGATCAACAACAAAACATCAAGAAATAAGGAGGGCTTGACCTTAACCTTAGCCCTTTCTTTGGAGCACAACTATCCTTCAATAAAGTCTCTTAAAACAGATTTTGTAATCATAATTCCAGTAATCAAATTGAGCCTTATCAGATGAGAAACGATGAACGTCACATTAAATAAGCCCCTTAACTTCTTCCTCCCAACAGATTTTTAACTAGGCTTGGAGGGGAGCTCCACACAAACCCAACCATGCTCAACAAATGAGAGAGATTCTTGTTTATAGAGGTTTAGCTTATCCTCACAATAAAATAATAATAAATGAGATCTAGATACACATTCTATCCTAGAGAAACAATAAAATATACATCATAAAATCCTCCCAAGGCTGGTTGCTTCACAAGAATAATAAAATATACATGATCAAGGGTTTGAATGAATGCTTGATGTCATTTGTCATATTTCTATGCAAAAGTCTCCCTTGGATTGTACTTATTTGACCATGTACATGGGTTCCTTATGCCATGTGTCCTCTTCTCCTTGTGTGCTCTTCAAGATTCTCCTAAGAATAGCTATGGAACACAAATTAAGGGTAGATCTCCTCAAGATATGCCCGAATTCCTTCTTGAAATTACATATTGATGCCATGTTCCCTCTTTAGAACTCGGGCACTCTCAAAGAAAAACCTTTGACCAAATCAACTTGCATATAATACATATAAAATCATTAGGAAAAGGGGTTCACCCTTGAAATGTGTACAAGAATGGGAATCCGGAGTTGTTAATGAATTGATGATGCATGGTTGTCATTGATGTCAAAGGAGACATTAATGACAAAGGCTCAATGGCATATTGAGGTGGTAGAATGACAAAGGCTCAATGAGGACAGTAGCAGTGATGACATGATTGGGTTGGCAAGCGTTGACATGGATAGGATTGTGTTATCACATATACATTTGCAGCTAGGCTACCATGATGCAACATATGTATTGATCTCTTTATTTTACCGAGCTATTTATTCACATGGGGTTTTAGCATGGATCATTACAGCCTCAGCCATTTCATAGCCTTGTTTAGCAGTGTTTCCTTGGAAGGACCGAGATTCACTCGTCCATTGAGATGCTTTTAGTGGTGACCTAGTTCATTTGAGCAGAGTAGCAAAGCAGATACAATACACACAGATCCAGAGGGGCTTATCAGATGGAGATAGGTATATACGGTGAGATCAGGTATATGTTTCCTTGGTTTGTTTTTGCTTTGTGATGTATATTAGACACCTAGGCTTGTCTTGTTAGGATGATCATGGTGATCCAGCTCTTGCAAGCTAGTCTCACCCTGATGCCCTATGGGGGCACATGAGCTGGACACTATACAAGGAGTGAGTGCTCATCCTTTCACCATTGACCTTTTCACATCACTTTACAGTTCAAAAGATAGTAGCCAACCTACAAGAGCAAATGCCCTGGAAGGCCTTCTGGGCTCCGGTAAATGACTAAGGCCTAGCCCCACTGCCAGCGAACAGTCCATACCCCTGACGAGTTTTCTTCTCCCTTCCGCTCTTGTAGAAGGCAAATTGAGCCTTACATTATACAAGGAATGATTGCTCAAACTCTTGGCCACTGACTACTTTTTAAACATTTATACTTTTTGCATCCTTTAGATATAACTTTTATATGTTCTGATGCTTGAGTGTTTAGCAACACTGTTATGATGGAGCACTTGCTTTGAGAACTAAAGGAGAACTACCCTGTGAACCAAACCACACTGGTCAAGCCACATACTTCATAGCCAAAGACACAAAGTAACATGAAGTCTATCATACATAGGGGTCACAATGGGGAAAAGGATCTTCAATCTCACAAGTCTCAATCAGTCTAAGTCATGGAATGAAAACAAAGATGGATAGACTGGATGGACGGGGACAAATGACATGGAACCATCCTAGCACCAAGGTTTACAATTTGTAAAAGCATGGCATGCGCAACAGTCTTCACATCAAATTCCTTAATTAATCATAACACAGGTTAAAGCACAATAGATATAAGCATGGGTCGCCATAATCATCCTAACATGATAAGCAGAGGTATCTGATATACATCATAGAGCAAAATCAAACCAAGGAAGTGTATACCTGATCTCACCATATATACCTGTCTCCAACTGATAATCCCCTCTATAACTGTGTGTACCAACTCTAATCTGTTGCTCTGCTACAATGTGTTGAATTTTCATATGCTTAGCTAAGACATCAGTATATCATTTCATTTTTCATAACAAAAGCATATAAACAGGATCACTGAAAGAAACAGTATCACAAGAACAACACAGATTTATTATGGGAAAACCCTAAAGGGAAAAACCCAGCAAAAGCTTCCTCAATATAGATGCCCCAAAAAGGTAAAAAGGTAAAACCAACAAGGAGATCAAAAACTTGATCCTCCTCCTTCTCCAGCTACTTCTCTCCTCCACAAGTGCGCTACTCAAGTGAGAGTGTGTGTTACAAATGAGGAGCACTACACCTCTATTTATATTCATCCGTTCACTTAAGTTAACTCATCTGTCATGTAGGCTCGAGTTAATCATGTAGGCTCGAGTTACCACACTGGGGTGCTAATGACCCACCTTTACAATTAGAGGGGACTGCCTCATGACTCCTATTAGTTCTTCCGATTAGGAGCATCGGGGTACAAAGTAATACAAGTGGTTCTCCCGGTAGGACCATCGGGGACCACAAAGAAACACATATAGAAAATTCTTCGAAGTTACAATATTTCAACACTCCCCCTTAACGAGAAGGGTATTCTATAACAACGTCAACAACAACAATAATAGGAGAGAGATAGAGGACATCATTAACATCATCAGGGTGATACATCTATAAATCATTGAAATCTTTTCAACATCATGTAGTCTTCATCTTCAATCTTTAGTCTTCAGCATCATCGGTACTTTGACCGCTTCGATTAGCAACATCTTCAGCATCTTGACTCTTCAATCAGCAGCAACATCTTTAGCACTTTGACCTTTCGATCAGCAACATCTTCAATACTTTGACCTTTCGATTAGCAACATCATCTTCAACACTTTGACCTTTCGATCAACAACATCTTCTTCAGCACTTTGGCCTTTCGATCTGTTGTCCGCCGATTGCACACCAGCAGCAAAAATCTTCCGAAAGCTGTCTCCTCACTTGAGAAAGTGGGAGAGGTGTGACCTTGGGGGCAAGCACAGAGCTAGGTATTGTCACCTACTCCTAGCTCCTCCGTTTAGGCTAACTCCTAACGAAGCCAAGGAGGGTAGTCCCTACAAAAGAGTTTCTATGGCTCTTAAGTTGTTAAAGTGTTTTGATTAATTGCGGATGCAGATGGGTGTTATTTAGGAGTTATTATGATTTGAAGTGTTTGCTTATTATGAATATGACACTAAATCAAAAGCAATCCACGTTGCTAACAAGAGATTACAAAGATAAGCAAAAATTCTAGACTTTAATAGTGCATTCAGAGAAAGAAATTATGATAAACCATAGACCATTGATCAAATAATATGATTATGCAAATTAAAAAAGGACCAGTGCCTTATGGAGTCAATGAAGCTGAAATGCGCCAGAGAATTAAACACAAGTCTAGAAATCAAGCTAGTGAATGTTAGGTGATGCGAGTGCTCTTGGTAGATTTTACGAGTTTTTTGTTTGTGATCTTAACTTATGGTGGCTGGATGTCCTAACCGGTAATACCTTCAGTGGATCCGTTTGAAGACATGACGGACCTATCTGGGGTCAAAGGTAAGTGTTCAATAACTTAACTACCAGTGCCCAGATTAGGTAGCCCGGCGCCCAGACTTGGAATTTGCCCACATGCCTCGGTATTTATCGAACAACGCCGGTGCGTTGGTTATGGGGAAAAGTTTTAGTTAAGTTCCTCTTGTGGGGTTTAAAGATCCAATGCCGTTTCTGGGTATTCCGATCGAAGATCGTTCAGAGCATACTCCAGCAAAGGGGGAAGGGGGTTAATTAATTAAAGGGATGTGAGTTGCGAATTTTATTAAGTTAATTAATTAAAACTCTCCGACAGAGAGCGCTCTTGACCTCGTCTTATGACAGTGGTTCAAGAGACTTAGTTAATCTATATGCTTGATGCAAGGATATGCAGTGGGAATGCTCTCCGATAGAGAGTGCTCTTGACTTGGATTACGGCAAGTTCAAGAGACTTTCAATATTAATTGATTAACTTATTAAACAATGAAAAGACAACTCTCCGATAGAGAGCACTCTTGATCTACCTTATGGTGTGATTCAAGAGATTTGCATAGTTGATTTACTTAGAATGGTAGACAATTTAAAACAGAATAATCAACTTAATTAATCATCTAGAAGTGATGAATCAACAATTAGTGATCTAAGCATGAGATATAATCAATGATGAAAACAAACACTAATCTAAGCATACACACAACACAAGCCTCCCCAAATGGGGGAGGATGAGAGTGGGGACTTAAAAACCCCACTCAAACACAATATTTTTTATTAAACTTTATACAAAGTGCCTTAAGGATTTTAATCCTTGAAAGGACTTTTCAAATGAAAGCAAAATCACTCTACTTAATATTACGACTTGTGTAAAAAAAAGGAGAGTACTTTTACTTTTACTTTTAACTTTTCTCAAAACTTTTCAAAAAAAAGGGAAGAGGAAGTTTGAAAGAGAGAGAAAGAGCAAAGCGAAAAGAGGGCTGAAACAAAGGAAGATGAGGGAAAGAAGGCAAGAAAATGAAAGGAGGATCAAAACCAAAGAAGGGGAAAAAAGGGGCAGCCAACTATGAAGCTAAAGGAAGACAAAAATTTAAGAAAACATGACAGCGAAAGAGAAAACAAATGGCTGTCATAAAAAATGAAAAACAGGACAGCAAACAAAAAGTGGACAAAAAGGCCACAAACAAGGTTGAAGAGGGCCCAAAATCTAGGGCAAAAAAGGGGCAAAAAGGAAGGAAAACTAGGGCATGCTAGGGCTGTCCAAAATGGAGAAAAGGGGGCTGTAAAACAGTAAAAAAAAGGGCAGCGA
>LPNX011208197.1:85984-170007 GCA_001517045.1 Pseudotsuga menziesii | reverse complement strand
ATACATGTTAAATTGTTTAAAATTTAATTATAATTAAATGTAAAATTATAATTTTGTAATTAATTCATAAACTTATATGTACATTGTATGTGCATGTATATATACAACCTTTTAAAACCACTTATGTACATGTGAAATAATGGTATGTGTTGTGAAAGAATTGAAAAAAAATGGTATGGTATATAGCCTTACCATTGTACTTATTTTCTTCATCTTTTCTATAGCCTTATCTCTACTTTCATCGATTTTAATATGATTTTAATTTCATATTCATATATGAGCATTTTCATAGTGTTCAAATTACAATTTTACATTACATTATGATAATGATGATAATTACATTACGATTACATTAAAAATTTACAATTACAATTACATTACATTACAATCATGTACAAATGACTAGGAAACATATGGATTTAAGCATTGATGACAATGATGATCTCAAAGAAAATCAACAATTACAATTACAATCACATTACTATCACATTACAATTACAATCACACTAACGTGAAGAAGCACTAGCCTTACGCCAATGGGACAGCAAGGTAGAGTAAATACAAATACAATTTTACATTACATTATGATAATGATGATAATTACATGTTATGATGATAATTACATGTTACAATTACAATTACAATTACATAAAACAATTACAATTACAATTACATTACATTACATTACAATCATGTATAAATGACTAGGAAACATATGGCTTTAAGCATTGATGACAGTGATGATCTCAAAGAAAATCAACAATTACAATTACAATCACATTACAATTTACTTAAGGTAAGGTAGAGTAACATATTTTACTTAATAACATCCGGTTTGGGACATAAGTCTCATCCGCAACAACTATGGGAAGTACTTGGGATTTTCCCTAAAACTCATTATGAGGAGTACCACAGGAACCTCGAAGTCGATGGCTATTGAGAGGACCTGCCAAGCGAAAAGGGAAACGAACCCTACCAGATTGACTAGATTCCCACCTATGAGGAAAACCAAAGAGTTGTTGTTTGTGGCCAAGCGGTTAGCAGTTTTAATTATGCCATGAAGTGAGGGGTACTGCCCCAATACTCAAGCTCGATACAGCCTTGGTGGTCGAGTGACTACCTTTGAACCAATAGGAAACCAATTTAAACCAGGGTCCATATTCATCTCCAGTTACTACAACAACCATCATTGCTCCATATTCAAGCTTATATAATTTATTTGTTAAATTTTTAACTAACAATGACAATATGATAAGTAAAATAAAATGTTATTCTTGAGCTTGCATTTATTTGTATTTATTCCAAGAGCTTGTATTTATTTTTGAGTTTATATTTATTTATTTCTAGATCCTGGACAGTCATCACAGGATCATGTGCCCTCTGATTTCTCAAGAATAATTGGGAGTTTCAATGATGTTGGAATGGCTATTAATTGTTTAAGAGGGTTGGATGATGCCACTCAAGAAGAGTTCAGGAACCCGACCCTTGATCGAACAATTAGAGAGGATTTTAGTAACATAATCAAGTTGTACTTTGAACAACAATCAATGATTACACAAGCTCAAATCCTACATGGATTGATAAAACACAAAAAATTGAAACGTGCCACAAAGTTGTTGCATTTTAAGGATGTTAAAAATAAAAATGCATGTGAGAATGTAACAGAAAATGTAACAAGTGCACTATCTGCATTTGGAAAGTCAATAAAAACTGATATCAACGCTGCACATAGGGTA
Organism: Pseudotsuga menziesii; assembly: GCA_001517045.1. Classification (NCBI taxonomy): domain Eukaryota; kingdom Viridiplantae; phylum Streptophyta; class Pinopsida; order Pinales; family Pinaceae; genus Pseudotsuga; species Pseudotsuga menziesii. The sequence goes on along the minus strand of LPNX011208197.1, from coordinate 168,271 downwards.
ATTACAATTGCTATTGTGGCATGAAGTACCTCAAGAAATCGAATGGCCACAACAATGTCAAAGATGCTCCACGTTTCAAGAAAAACACTGCACAAATACACTAAATTTAGGGTAAAGATAGATGAAAACGATGAAGCTGCTTGTTGGGCTCTTATATACAGAGAAGCATATAAAGACAAGATGGAAGAGGGCATCAAAAATAAGGTGATAGGGTATTAGGACAACCATTCTCGTGCTATACCAGATCGAAAACATGTCCTGCGACAACGTTCTGGCATAGGCATTTATAAGGAGCATTGCAAGCATGTTATGGAGATGAGATGAGTTGCTTTGTTCGAGGAATTCAAAGAATCAAATCCCGGTGTCCAGATCTCATTTACCATGTTCAGTAAGTTGGTATATTAGGCCGAATACGATCGGGACACTTGTTGTTGTCGATACCACTTTGAATTCTAGTTATACTATGACACATTTGTGGATTTTTGCAAAAAACATTGGGATGGTGAACCAACTCCTCACACAGTGTGGGATTTTATTTCTATGATACTATGCAATAGGAATCCTTAAAATGTGTTTTTCATTAAAAGGTGTGTAGGTGGGAGAAGATGCCATGAATGTGGTGGTTTGGCATTGTTCCATAGGAAGTTTCCTATCGATCCAACACACCCTGAATTGTCAGATATCACAGTTAAGTGGAAGAGATATGAGTATGTCTCCATAAATTCATCATCTTCTTCACATGTTCCATCTAAGAGGATCAACTTGCTCGATGATGATATTCCTATTTCAAACTTCATGGAAAAGTTTTAAAGTCAGATTTACAAATACGTTAAACACTCCCACAGGTCTAGGTGGTAAGCTTTAGAATTTAAGCATTCTCGTGAGGTTTTTGAGCCAGGCATAATCCTATCAGTGGTAGAATTTGCTGAGAATTACACATTTGCTCCTCAGAGAGAGATACAAAGTGAGTATTATCACTCTGACCAAGTGTCCATCTTCATAGATGTATTGTATAGACATGCTCAAGCGAGCATTGATGGTAGGGATAGAACTCCTTAGTTATGCGATGTAATCAAGGAATACCATTTTTATGTCAGTGATGATCATGAGCATGACACATTGTTTGTTCAACACTGCTTTGGGTTTATTTATGATTCATTCAAAAAGAATGGGGTGTCATTTACAGAACACTAGATTTGGTCAGATGGGTTTGCGTGGCAGTTCAATCTGGCACGCTCATTTTATTGGTTGAGTCGCCTTCACAAAGAGACAGGTATTCGACACACCTGGATCTTTTTTGAAATAGGGCACGTAAAGGGTGAACATGATGGCGCGGGTGCATGCGTGAAACGAGCACTTTGGAGGTACCAAATGAGTCATAGTGCATCTTGACTCAAGTGCTCAACAGAAGTAGTTGATTGGTGCACACAAAATTTGGGTCACCAAGGTCATGAACAAGCAAGGTCGGTGTGCAGATTTGTCAGTGCTCTTCCTTCAGCGAACCAAAGAACCCTGCTGTAGAGATGCATCTGCATGATATAAGGCATAATAAATGCAGTCAACATACAATATAAGATAAATGATAAATATGTCAATAGTAAAGATGTAGATTTGAGATGATTTATGTATCATCACATGGTGCACATTAATAATGGGAGAAGGATCATGAATGTGAGAACAATCAATAAGGAAATGACACATGCAAAGGTTTTTTTCATAGATAGTTGAGCTTGATCATTCATGTCATGTGTGTGAATGCAAAAGTGTTCTTGGGACTCATGATTTTCACTTAGTTCGAAGCTCTAACTTTTCGTCCCAATCGAGTAACAGTCTCTAACTTTTCATTTCAATTTATTTTAAACTTTACCTATACACATAATTTATGTCGATATCATTTTTTTCCACTAGGTACAAGTCAACCATTTCATCAAGGATATTCTGAAAAGATACAACAATATGTTAAACATGTCTAACTATCTCGAATATATCATAGCATCCCTATCTCTGCCCTATGTTTTTATGCTAACTTCAGCAAAAAGTGAAACAAACGTAGATATGCGTTATGTATTGATATAATTTATTATTGGTAGTACACTATTGTCATATTATGTAGAATAATAGTTGTGCCCACACTCAGAACTATTAGCTAATGAATGCATGGAACCTGGGTCGACATGGCTCATGTGGACAAATTAAAACGTCTCTAAGGCGGGTCTAGCACACTACTACCCTATTGCGATTATTTCCATCAATATTTCCCCGTTGCTATAGGTTCTTTGGCAAATTGAACCTCCCATATGGGGATTAACGGGATAGAGAGAGACTTAGTATTTTAGTATATTCCCTATGTTTTTTTTATTGTGCTTACTCATTTATTTATTTCCCAAGACCAATTGTAAACCACTGGGAATGACCTACAATTCTCTCTATTTGGGATTGATATATATGTTGTCATATGGTACACAATGAACAAAAATAATGTCAACAACCATAGTGTTGTACCTGCCCCAAAAACTGAACTTGCTGAGGCAATTTAGAAATCAATATCCTGGGTGTGTGGTCTGGTGAATAATGTCAGAAAGAAAGTAGTAAAGTTTACATGGAACTTATTATTAATGCAATGAATGAAATACATGGATTTCACATAAAATTGTAATGGCAAGGAGAACGTCTAGATGCAAGTCTCCATGGATTGATAAATGGGTATGGCTATTCTCATAAGCTAAGGCAATAAGGAGGGCAATACTAACTTATCCTGTATGGAAAAGGTCAACGTCTTGATGCGAGCTCATATATCAATTATATCAATGGGTTTATGCCTAGATCTATAAAAAGGGGGCAATTTCTCCTAGTGATCAGGAGGATGTGTACTTGCCATGGAAAGGACGCATAGATGCGATATCGTATAGTAATAGGTTTTTATTCACAGTGAGAGAATATATGGACTTCGGCTAAAGCAGTAAGAGCGAGGCTAATTTCTTGTTAGAGGCCAGATTTCCACTAGGTAACAAGTTAGTCATGCCATGTGCTTTAGTCTTGTTTTGACCTACATAGGGAATGTTGGTTGCTTCTGGATTGTTGTTGGTAGAATGTATAATTTTCAAAATGTTGAATATAAATCTATATATTTTTTCTAAAAAATTTTAAAAATATAATTTTATCTTAAATTATGGATTTGTATTAATTTTTAATTTGATATTCTTTAAAAAAATTTAATCATGAATTTCTATTAATTTTTTAATTTGATTTTTTTTTTCAAATTTACACACTTATTTATTAATATTTTTTTCCTTCAAAAAAAATATCAACATTTTTATAATACATTTGAGCTTAAAAAAACAAAAATACATAAGTACACTTTTCAATAAACTAAAATCAAAATATGCCAACTAAGTCAAAACATACATATCCTATTTTATTATGAAAAATTTATTTATAAAAAATATAAATATGGATTAATATAATAATTTAATTATAATTATAATTTATTTTAATTAAATAGTTAATAGTTAAAATAAATAAATAAATATATTTATATTTAAATATTTTAATTATAATATATATTTGAATATATATCAAAATATTTAAAGTAAAATATTTGAGTTGTTTAGATAAATTTCTCCACAGGTTTAAGGTTCATGATTGTCTCGCGTCTAGGGTTTGTATTGTTTTCAATCCTTTGTGTATTTTCAGAGGATTGAAAAAAATTGGGCAGCATTTCTGCTTGCCCGACACACATTTCAAAATTAAACCAACAGCATAAACGCTATTCGTTGATCGAAATATTTATACAAACTATAAATTTAAATTTTAAATCTAACAAATTTGACTTTTTTCAATCCTTTGTGTATTCTCAAAGGATTGAAAAAATTTGGGCAGCATTTCTGCTTGATAGACACACATTTAAAAATTAAACCGACAGTATAAACGCTGCTGGTTGACAAAATATGTATTAAAAAAATAATAATAATAACAAATTATAATTACGATTTTATAAAAATCCGGCAGCATTTATGCTTGTCGACACACATTTCAAACATATTAAACAAAAAAAACCTAAAAACATTTATAAGAATGATTGTTTTCAATTTCAAACTAACATTTTAAAACAAAAAAAAAGTAAAAATTTCATTTAAATTTCAAAAAAGAAGGTTTCGGTGTTACCTCTTGGATTCGACATCGTGGCGAAAGGCAGAGGTGGGCGTGGCTTGCATAACAGCTCGGTCAAGGTCTTAGCAGCTCAGTCAAGGGCTCTCTCACACAGTTTGATCGAGGGGTTGCTGCCTGTGCGAAATGGAAAATGGCTGTGGGCTTTCTTATAATTTTTTTTTCTTCAGGAACCTCAATCGAGGTTTTGTTTAACCCTCGATCAAGGTATACCTTAAGCATCGATCGAGGTACTAAGACCTCGATTGAGGGTTTATCGAAAGCTTGATTGAGGGATTGAAAAAACCTCAATCGAGCGCATATTAAACCCTTGATCGAGGTAGTAAGAACTTGATCGAGGGTACACTTTTTTTATTTTTCCGAAATTGCTTTGCCAAAAATTGTAACCCATATCCATGGATGCACCCTATATAGAAAAGGTGTTGAGGAGGTTTAGAATGAAAAATGAAAAACCAGTTAGTACACCTTTGGCCAGCCATTTCAAACTAAGTAAGGAGATGTGTCAAAAGACACAGGAAGACATAGACTACATGTCCAAGGTTCCCTATTCATCAACAGTTGGAATCTTGATGTATTCCATGGTGTGCAAAAGACCAGATATTGCACATGCAGTGGGAGTTGTGATCAAGTATATGAACAATCTAGGTAAAGAGAATTGGAAAGAAGTACAATGGATTCTTAGGTATTTGAGAGGTACCACTTCTCATGCATTATGTTTTGGAGGTTCAGAAACTGTTCTACATGGATATGTTGATGCATATATGGCAGGTGATAAAGATAGTAGGAGGAGTACCACAAGGTATTTTTTTACTATGGGAGGAGAAACAGTAAGTTGGATTTCGAAACTGCAACAAGTTGTTTCACTTTCAACAATGGAAGCATAGTATGTTGCTGCTACAAAGGCTAGTAAAGACAACAAGAGGAGTACCACATGGTATGCTTTTACTGTGGGAGGAACAACAATAAATTAGATTTCGAAACTATAACAGGTTGTTTCACTTTCAACAATAGAAGCACAATATGTTACTGCTACATAGGCTAGTAAAGAGATGATTTGGTTGCATAGGTTCATGGAGGAGTTGGGTAAGAAGTAGGAGAATAGTAGGTTGTACAATGACAGCCAGAGTGCCATTCATATTGCAAAGAACTCGGCCTTTCATTTGAAGACTAAACATATACAACTCAAGTACCATTTAATAAGATCTGTTCTAGATGAAGAAATTTTAAAGTTGGAAAATATACATACTAGCTAGAATCCTGCAGACATGTTGACGAAGGGAGTAACCAGAGAGAAATTGAGTTCCTCCTCAATTTTTGTTGGCCTTCAAGCTTGAAGGTAAAAATAAGAAATTTTCCAAGTCCAATGTCTAGAGCATAATCTAGCAAGTGCAGCAACGGTAGAGTTGTTGTGATCACTCTCCAAGTGGGAGATTGTTGGTTGTGGAGCCCGATCTTCTAGATACAGAGATGTTATTGATCAGCTGTGTTTGTACCCTAGGTTTACTATACACTCATACTAGATGGGAGGTGCAGGGGGATATCGTCCCCCCGCGAGGGTCTGGGGGGGGCATCTCCCCCGGCTAGGGGGTATAGGGGGCTAGGGGGGTCTAGGGGGCGTATCCCCCAAAGGAAATTTTTGGGATGTGTGCCGGCCAATAGTTTTGCAGAAAAATAGTATTGGGTTAACCGTAGTATTTTCCCATGGTATTTCCCCTATAAAAGAAAGCATTGTAAAACAATTGGGTATTGAATTGTAGCATTGTAAAAAATCTCTGTGATTGTGTGAGAGAGACTGTGAGAGCATGAAGAGGAAGTGCAGTGGTGTTGCTGCAGGTTGTATCCCTTCATCTTTCTGGATGGTAATAAAAGGAATGGCAATTTTTGTGTGGACACAGCCCATATTTTAGGTGAACCACATTATATATGTGTCCCTCTATAATGCGTTTAATGTGTTTTACATCTTGTTTAATGATTTAACTGTATATCTGCTATTTCTCCGTGGTCCTATTTTCTAACAGTTTGGATGCACATGGTGTGGAAGCGACAAGGACCAAGGAATACTACACAAGGTGAAGAAGTCGACAAGGGTCGGCTTGGTTATATTTCTATACTTTTCGGTCTGATTTAGTTAGGAATTTAGTTAGATGTGGACCATTTTGTAAAGTTGCAAGCCTATAAAAAGAGTTAGAAATGTGGTAGAAAGTAGTCAATCGTGGAGTCTATCTTTTTGTCGATCTTTGAATCTAATCTTGGGAAATTTTGGAGATCTCATGTTCATAGTAAATCTATCTTGTATCTATCTTGCAAATTTTTTTCTGGGTCTTAGTCTTAGGATATCGAATAGGAGATGTATTTTGAATATGTATGTTGACCTGCAAAAGTAATAAGATAAGAGTATTGCTGGAAATTCTGTGTCTCTTCCCGTGATGAATGATTTTCTGCTTATTATTTCTGTGGTGAACTCAGAATGATGTGATCTGAATGGATAATGTGTTGTGAACTACTGTTTTAATGTTTTGGTTATCTGAATGGTGAGAAGTCTTTGCATAATGAATGAATTGTTGCATGTCGATCGATTTTATGTCTAAAGGAATAGTGCGATGTTAGATCTGATATAATGGTGAATGAATAATGCGTAAAACCTTGTTATGAGTCTATGGGTAACAATGCGATAAATAAATATTAGTGTGCAAATTCCTCTTCCCTTCTGTGGAAACTTGGTTCCTGCAGCCCTCCCTCAAATATATTGGGTGAGGCCTTGTCTTCTTCGCAAGTGTTGCTAGATAGTGTAAAACCTGTCTAGGCCAGTGTTTAGGGAGATCACATCGAGAAGTGTGTCAATAGTGTGTGAACCCCTATTGACTGAAGTGTGTAAACAAATGGTTCTGTTGCTGGGACCTTTGTGTGAGAATGAAGATGACATGTTGTGGCACCCGAAAAAACCGTATATTCAGGACTCGTTCAATCAGAAGGCTCGAGAATTCGCAGCAGAAGAAAACCAGAGTTCCATATTGACAATAGAAGAGTGGTTGGGAAGACATATCTATTATGATATCCATGAATATTTCTTCGTCGAGTTCCCAATTATCTTGTATGAGTGCTTGGTGCAGTTGACCTACCAGAAAATAAATTTCCGAGGAGGTGAACTTAGTTATTGGACCCCTGAACTGATCCAACGTCTGAAAGAGGTAGACAGCAGGGATTTAAGGGCTATCAAAGTGTGGCTCGAAAACATTTTGGAAGGATACATTACCGAGTTTGTTGTCGACATAGTCAAATCCTATAGTGACACATAAAGGGAATTCTTCCAAGGACCAAGAGGTAGGTTTTTATTTTCTTTTCAATTGTGGATTAAGATGCTTATCTGTGAAAAGGGTATATTGAAGATGAACTATGATGAGTAGAGATATGGTGTGTGGAGGTTACGCGTACTATGGAGATGAGGGTTCGATGGAATGATACGTTGGATGGAATGATATGGGGTAGATGGATGGGAGTTACTACGAAACTATGAGGGAAGTCAAGGAAGAGTGTGGTCTTCTACGAAGGGGGTGAGGTTCCGGAAAGGGAAGAGGCAGAGGACTGAGGAGAGTCATGGTGCAACCAAAACAACAAACTATGAGAAAATATCACAAGGGACTAAGTGACCCTACAAGGATGAAGGAGATGAAAAAGATACAACCAAGCTCGAGGAAGGACCAACCCAAAGAAACAACGTACCTACACCTCCATGCGCTGCACCGCATTGAGGAAGAAACACCAGATCATCACAAGACTGCCCAGTGTGTCACCACCAAAGTAACAGTAACAGATCAGGGAACAGAGGAAGAAGGCCCATAATGGAGGGTGATGATGTGAAATTACCTTTATTCCATGGGAATGGGACTGAGGATCCTGATCAATATTGGTTTCTTTGCGAAGTGGTATGGGATATGAATCAAGTCCAAGACGAAGACATTAAGAAAGGACAACTTGTGACAACTTTATGAGGTCGCGCATTAGTACCGACAGGGAATCCATAGAAGAATTTAGTGCATATTTGGATTGAATTGATTGAGAAATTTTGAAAACCTAAATCTTAGTTGTAGTACATCACTAAATCATAAGGAAATCAAGCAATATATGAACAAGTCTATATGGGACTTTGATCAGCGATTGAAGATGGTGATGGCGAAAGTTAATTTAAATGAGCGACGTACAACACAAAGAATGGTTCATCGCAGTAGTGGTACCACTCATCTGAATTCCATTGATGCAACAAAATATTGGGACACAAACTGAGGCTCTGGAAATTGTGATGAAGCTGGAAGCTTCACCAGTGGGTGAAATTGGAGATGGAATGAATTAGATCCAATCACAATTGGTGAATTTGACGATTCAGTTACAAGATATCAAGAAGGGAAAATATGTTCACTAATAGATATGGTGTACTCAATGTCACACAAAAGGACATCATAAGGATCAATGTCCATATTTTCATGATTACTTGAAGTCTAGCACTCTCGATCCATTAAGTCAAGAAGGGTTACCATGGTTTCGAATATGTCAAAATCGAGGACATCGGCACAATGAATGTGTATATCTCCAAAAGTTAGTATCAAAACCTGCAATTTTTTTCTTTAATTTTTGTTGCTCGGTTGGCCATGAAGAGAAGGATTGTAGGGAATATGACTTACTCCAAGAAAGGACATTGGATACATACTACATGAAGAACCACTTATACTATGAAACGAGAAATTGACACAGTTCTCATTTTTCTCTCTCCTAATTTTAGTAGCTATTATTACCTTCGTTTCAAAAAGGGTTGATACCAGTATCACACATTTTCATTTTGAAGCATTTTTTGGGCATTTGAATAATATTTTTCGTAAAATATTTTTAATTTCTATTTTCAAGTGTTTTTTTAGAAATTTAACAAAATATCATACATTTAGAAGCAAGTTATAATGAAAAACATATACATTTTGCACTTTTTTATTTAAAATAAGACATTTTTATGAACAAAACAAGACATTTTTATTGACAAAATTGTAAAAAATTGGAGAAAATAAATACAGTTAAAGCCATATTTAAGGGATTTACACATATTGAAACTATCCTGCAATATCATGCAGGCCAAATTCTTCATCCAAATTGGAATTTTTTGAGCTTGGATTTCTTCATGGACATCAATGTCCTCTTCATCCATCATCAGGAGATATGATGAAGGTGTTTGCCTTGCTTTTTTTGACCCGAGGTTTCAATAAATTAATAGTAGTGAGGTGAGGAATGAAAAATGTTGGGTCAGTTGTTAGGTTTGAGGTTACTGTGTGGACCTGAGAATTTTTCATTTCATTATATTTTTTGTTTTATTTTATATGTCTTAATAAGTTAAAAAAATTATAATCATTTAGTTTAATAATAATTATTTACTAATGGTTTATAGTTTAGGTTAAGAGTTTTTTAATAAAGGTAAGAGAAGAATTATTAAAACAAAAATAAGTTAAAAATAATTATTAATAAGTTATAAAAAGTTTATTATTAAGTAAAAAGTATTTTTATTATTAAATGAAAACTTTTGTGCATGATTAAATTATTAAAATTTAGGCTTTTATTAAGAATTTGTTTTTGTTTATTTTTTATTTTGTAGTGTTTAAAAATATATAATATACATGTTTATTTTCTTATAAAGATAAATGTAATCAAATATATTTAATGTTTTGGTTTTCTAAAAACCTCATTAGCAGCCCAAAAACAACGTGGGAATGCAAAGTGTAAAAACTTCATCGTTTAAAACACTGACTAACATGTTGGCTTGAAGAAACTACTATGGTCCATAATAATCCATCGTGGTGCTAATAGCATGGGAAAGCGACATGCAAAGTTTAAAAAACAACAGTATGGTTTGTACAATGATCAAGAATAAGAAGAATAACCACGTTCCTTACTGTTGTACAGTATGGTTTGGATATTATTGTTGCACAAAGAATAAGAAGATGCATTCATTTGAAGGCTTCGTACCATGAGTAATAACCATTCCTTACTTCCAACCATAAGGGTCTAATACATAGATATTTTAAAATTGCTTCCCATTACTCGAAGTGGAAACGAGTTTAACTTTAAACTCAAATAATAATAAAATGAGATGTAAAGAGTGGCAAACATGGTGTGGACATTTTTCAAAATCATTGCCACCACCACAACCTGTAAAAAAAATCTCCTACAGAAAAAATTTCGGACCAGTGAGCCTTTGAGTTCATGATAAGAGAACAATTTAATTATTTTTAAAAGAAATCCCTATATTAATGTGGTCAAAATCAGAAGCGAACAGCCATATAACTGATAAGTAATCAACCAAATGTACAGAAATCATTATCGGCAATTTGAACAAAATCACATATGTGGAAATGTAAACAATGATTATGCTAGCACCTCATTCAAATTTTGCCAAAATTATATATTTACCCACAGGACTTCAGAGTTTGGAAAAATCAGAATGTAAGCATCATTGCTTTTCGTAAACACAAAATCTGTTACCGAGTAAGGACAACTTTTTCAAAATCCAAATACCACCTACAACTTAATCTCGGTCTCAAAACTACAAATAGACAGATGCTTCATCTTGGAAGCTTTTTAATCCATTTTGAATAGAGTGGACATTGTAAAATTTTGGCCTAGGCTTCTAAACCCTGCTCTTTATTTTAGCCTTGTAACTTAAAAAGGCGAGAAAAGGTAACACCCAGATAGCAAAATTGAAAATTGAAAAAGCTTTGAGATTTCAACAAAAAAAACAAGCATATGCAAAAGAAAAGAAAAGATAAAACTCAAGCAAAAATCCCAGCATATTATTGGTTGACCATTAAGAAGGGAAGAGGGAGCGGTCTTCCCTAACTTTTGACAGGAAACAAGGTTCGAAGTGCAACCATGGTCGGGCAGTAAGCCATCCGAAATAGACAAAAATCTAATTCTTCGTCCTGGCTGCTCCAACTCCGGATAATCATAGATCCTAGCATATTATCAGTTGGCCATCAAGAAGGAGGACTCCTCCCTCTTCCCTAACTTTTGATGGGAAACAAGGTTGGAAGTGCAACCATGGTCGGGCAGTAAGCCATCCGGAATAGAGAGAAATCAAATTCTTAGTCCTGGCTGCTCCAACTCCGGATAATCACTGGAAACACGAGATTTAGCGTATTTTGAAGCTTCCATATTTAGCGTATTTTGAAGCTTCCATCACGCGTTTGTGTATCTAGTTAGTATTGACTAAAGTAACAAGCATGTGCTGGTACAATGACTGCATGAAAAACATGTTTCGCCTTTGGATTAAAGATATCCCTATTGATTAATTAATGTTGCCAGACTTTATTCGTTTCCCTTCCGTCAATCAACTACCAGAGTTTACTTCTATGGATTTGAGTTGCGAATCATGTACTTTCTGCAGCGGATTTTGTATGTTGTATGAGTTCTTTATACACTCTCATTCATAGCTTTGGCTCTTATTATTTTGGCTTAAGATTTTATATAGTAATCTTTATTGCTTTTGCAATAACACCACTAAATTAGTTATCAAAGAATTCAAAGAAACTTATTCTATTAATAGAATTAAACTTACTCTAATAAAAATTTATGACGAATTATTTTCAAATTCCAGGTGTACCTGATATCAAAATTCAAGTCAATGTCATCAATTTATCAAATTGTAATATATATTGCAATATAATCTGTTTTGAGTTATTGTCTTATCTTAAATCAATTTTATAAAACAAGTAGATCTTCCTTTATTTTAAGTTTACTTATAAGCTTATATATGTACAATAAAATAAGCGTAGAGAACGATATCAAACCAAAGGTATATTCCAATATATCCTATTTTGAATTTGAATTATTGGCATAACTTAGACAAATTTTAAACGGCTTTACTTTAAGTTTACTATTTTTAAACTTAAATATTTACCATTTATATTTTAAAATTTAATTTAAATACGTACAATAAGATAAACTTATAGAAACAAATCAAAGACTCTAAAGCTCTCACCTTATTTTCTCATAAAAAATTAGAAAGTGTTAGAAACATTTGTTATATTTTAGTATATTATATCATATTTTGTTGTTTTATATGTGAGAAAATAAATTAGAAAGTGTTAGAAACATTTGTTATATTTTAGTATATTATATTATATTTTGTTGTTTTATTTATTAAATTATATTTATTTTGTTGTTTTATATGTGAATGGTTTTATAGAAGGGCATAAAACTTTAAGCTATTTATTGTTTTTGTTATTCATTATTTTTATGTAATTAAATAAAATATGTAAAGGTGTGAGACAAATGAAACTAATAATGCATCATCACATGGTAAAAGACTATTAAAAAAATAAAAAAAAATTAATATTGGAAGACACCGATTTCAGTGTGTACTTAAATGTACTGAAAGCATTGGTTAACACTACCTAAAAAAATCTTAGAGAACTTTGGATGGTGCTCTAACTTTTCATAGGATTGAAGAGTAAGTGAACGCATTAGATCTGTGTTTGTATGAGGGAAAAGCATACATTGGTCCAAAGTTAAGGGAAACAAGTAACACTTGCTCTTAGGTTATGATTATTGTTAGTATATGAGGTCATATAATGAATTGAATAATAATTTCATTCATGACATTATATAATGGATAGAGTATCTTAATAAATTTTGCAACATGAATATGTCATTATTAAATAATGGATTAGTATAACAAGGTATTGTGATTTATATAATGAGTGGATTCATGACAGTACATTATGACATTACATTACATTATGTCAAAACATTATGTCATTTTTTTAATATAATGTTGTTGGGGGATTTAGAGGGTTAGGGGGGCAGTGTTTTAAATTTTGTAAATGTAGTGTTGTTGGGGGGTTTATGGGGTTAGGGGCGAGGGGTTGTTTAAATATTTTTTTAATGTAATGTAATGGGGGGTCAGGGGGTTAGGGGTTTACTTTTTTATTATTATTATACCGAGTCGTTCATCTGCAGAAAATATAGATTTTCATGTGGTGTGAGAATCCATTGATGAGTTTGAATAATTTCACATGAAACATTTTAGATGTATTTTACTAGTATGATGTTTGTAAAGGAGTTTTTGATCATTTATATGAATAATTTGTTCTTGTAGGCTCTAATATATGATTTCATTATGAATCACAGCATAATTTGTTTTATTTTAAATGCTTAGAGTGATTAAATTATTTATGAAATATTTGTTTTTGTTTAATATACAAGTGTTAAAAAAGTTAGAATTTATCTCTTGAAGAAAAAAATCTTTTTCCAATTTAGGGGTTGATTTCAAAGTTTTTGTAAACAACAGTATGTCATGTTTAGGCCATGGCTCTATTTTTACCCCGAAAAAAAAAAAAACCGTGTATATTGGTATCGACACTTTTCTATTTGGGGGGTGTTTTTGGTGTTTTTTATGCAAAAATCATCATTTTTATGGCTATAGTTCTCGTTCTTAGTATAACGTTTTCGTTTCATAGTATAAGTGGTTGAAGGGATAAGAGCACCGATCAACAAAGAGGCCGCCACCACAACAGCCACCACAATTTACGCAACCACAACCATAGTTTTCTCTGCCACATCCTCAGTACAACCAGATGCAGTATGCTCCACAATAGTTGCAGTATATGTAACCAAAGTATGTTCAGTCGTAGCTGAATCAATCACAGTAGAAGCATCTTAATCAACTGCAGTACCCGCCACACGGAGGATTCCGTGGAGGATTATAAGGAGTTCGAAATGGAGGTTTCGTTCAAGGAGGAGGACGAGGTCGAGGACCTGTGCAATGCTATAATTGTGGGGTATTGGGACACTATCAGCGTGATTATATGAATCTTCAGTCATAATGTAACTATTATATGGCTACAGATCATACTGTTGAATATTGTCCACAACTAATCACAAAGTGTAAAGAAAAGAATACTCTACCCCCACCAAAACAAAATTAGAATGTGAACAAGAGTGTGAACTAGCCTGTAAATTAGCTACAAAATCAGAACCAAGGTCCAATGATAGGGAAAATTTCGGCAAAACCTAGGACTCAACCTGCTAATGTTGGAGTCATTACTCGAGGAGGTGCAATGACGGGGGATGATGGTCCAATCCTGTAGACTTGATTGGAGGCTCGAAATAAGGTGCAGTTCGATTTCAAAGCTAAGAATGATACTTTTTTGATGCAAGAGACATCATGAAAAGGGATACAGGTAAGTTTCCTATCTACTAAATGTCATCTGCTTTTGATTCAACATTGGTAGCAGGACCATCGCGGAAGATTGGAACATTGCAAAGTATCTTTTAAAGTTGTCTGTCATTGGCAAAAGATCCTAATGCGCTAGCTGAAATAGCTAGTATGCTATATCGACAAGAGAAGGGGAGACCATATTCCATTGTGAACTCCTTGCACAAGAAGAAAACCAGAAGGGAGATGCAAATGAATGTCCAAATTGGTGATTATGATGTGGACTTGGTCATTCTGTATCTAGGCTTGGATGTCAACATTTTGACAAAGCAGACATGGGAGAAGATAGGGAAACCACAGTTGCTTTGGTCTACTATGTAGTTGCGGCTAGCCAATCAGGGCAAAGTGTCACTAATTGGACGCGTACCACGCTTACTCTTGAATTTGAAGGGTTGAAGACTTATGCATATTTTGATGTTATCAAAATCATCTATGAAGGTAGCTCATATCCCCCACAATATAGGAGTGATCAAATTCAAGAAGAGAGTAATGACTTTTGAGAACCGCGACATTCGAGTCATAGCCCCATTGGATCCAAGTGAAGGAAGAAGGTATATCGAACCAGTCAAGGAGGAAGTCATAGGAGGATGGGAATGTGCATACAATATTTCAGAAGACTACATCCATCCCAATGCAGATGGGGAGTTGGAATGGTGAAGCGCTATCTTTGCATCATCGGATTTTGATGATGCGTTGCAAAATTGGCAAAATTGGCTACATGAGCTATCGATTCGGAAATGTGGACGAGTCACTCATTCGTTGCATTAGGTCACAACAGAGGTTATTAAGCTACTGACGTAAGAAGGACTACCCAATTTGATTTAATTCATCAATGAGTTCAAAAACAAGGTATCAGGACCTCAGTGACTATTGGCATTGAAGCATTGAAGGCCACTCTTGTGTGATGGAGGGCGACGCATAAGAAATCAATCGAAGGTTGGCCACTATGTCATAGATTGATGGAAGTTTCCTTTGGTGAAGGAGAGTAATATTAGGGAAAGAATTATGATGGATGGAATGATCCAAATGATCATTTGGTCGCATGTTAGACCATGTAGGTGTCACGACTGAAGGACAAGTGTGTGCATGCTTTTGTACACACGTTGGACGAGATGTCACGACAGTGGTATGTATCAACATAACTTCGAAGGGAGATTGCAACATGAGAGGAATTGACAGTCTATTTCAGCCACACTTTCAGCTTTGCAGACATTGATCCAGTGATTGATAGTGCACTTCAGCATATCTGCGATGTTGTCTTGGAAATAGTTCCAGTGGCATTTCCCATGGAATCACATGAGATACCAGTGATGCAGTCGATGATGGAGTGTTACAACGTGATAGGAGAACCTGACAATGGGGATGATCTAAGGAATATCAATATCGCGAAATCCGAAGGAGGTCGAGATGTCACAGCACCAGAAATGTCGGGCGACAAAATCCAACAACCTTTGAAGATTTGGAAGGTCATCATTGGGATGGAGGAGGACCCGAAGTTCACCAATATAGGTGATTATTGGGACAAAGCTACTATGGTGAAGATTACTGATCTGCTGCACGAGTTCCAAGATTTGTTTCAGAACAAATTATCTAAAATGAAAAATATTCTATGAGAATTAAGAGAAATGAAAATCCCACTAAATCCAGATGTGAATACAGTAAAGCAGAGCCCGTATCGATTAAATCCACGATACAAAGAACGAGTGAAGGTTGAGCTTGACAAAATGTTGGATGCAAAAATCGTCGAACTTATGGAAGAGTCAGAATGGATCATTCTAATGGTCATTCAAGAAAAAAATACAGGTGAAGTCTGGATCTGTTTCAACCTATAGAAACTAAATGACACATGTCTCCATGATCCATTCCCCACGTCATTTAGTGATGAAGTGGTATTAGGAGTTGGTGGCCAAGAGATGTATTCATTCAGAGATGGATTTTAAGGCTATCAGTAGATAAATATTGCGAAGGAAGTTCAACATAAGTTGACTTTTGTGACCAAATGGGGATATTTTCAGTACATGTTGATGTCGTTTGGCCTCAAGAACGCACCTTCGATATTCTCAAGGATCGTAGTTGCTGCGTTTAAGGGATTCATTCAGAAATTCTTGGTGGAATACATGGATGATTGGACTGTCTATGGGCTAGTGAAATACCACATTGCAAACCTGTGACTGATGTTGGAAAGATGTTGACAACACTAGATTGCACTAAATATGCAAAAGTGCATATTATGTGCACCATTTGGCATTTTGTTGGGACAAATTGTCTATAAGGAAGGAATGTTAGTGGATCCCGCTAAGATTGTGATAATTATTAATCTACCTCCACCAATGAAAGTGAAACAACTCAGGGTTGTGTTGGGCCATACAGGATACTATTGCAAGTTCATAAGGGGATATGCAACAATTACCGCACCAATGGAGAAGTTGTCGAAGAAGGATGCAAAGTTTGAATGGAGCCATGAGTGTCAAAGGAGTCTTGACACCCTAAAAAAGAATACGGTCACAACGCCTATCTTAGTCTTTCTAGACTGTGCAAAGGAATTTCATGTCCATGTCGATGCATCATCAGTAGCATTAGGAGTAGTTTTGACGCAGCCAGGAGAAGGAGCAATTGATCACCCAATCACTTTCACAAGTTGAAAGTTGTCATCTACGGAAAGGAACTACTGACGATAGAGCGAGAAGTATTGGCAATGGTATACGCACTAAGAAGTTTCGCTACTATTTGTTGGGAGGTCACTTCAATATGTTCACTGATCATTTCACATTAAAATACCTAGTCAAAAATCCTATGTTGAGGGGGAAGATCTATTGATGGTTTCTACTCTTCCAAGAGTTTGATTTTGAGATCATCATGAAGTCAGGTCGATTGAATGTTGGACCTGCCAATTTGTCAAGGATTGAGATAGGAGAAGAACCAAGCAACATCGAAGATGGATTACTTGATGCACAATTGTTTAAGGTTGGAATGGTCGATGATCATTATGAACAAATTATTTAGTTTTTGTCAACAAGGAAAGCTCTGGATGATTTTACTACTAGTCAGAAGAAGCAATTGGCAGTTTGAGTTGTAGATTTTCAGCTCATCGTAGGACAACTCTACAAGATGGGGTTGGACGATATTCTATGCTGATATGTCTTAACACATGAGAAAGAAAGGATATTGGTCGAAGCACATGAGAGAGTTGTAGGAGGACACTATGGAGGTCGTGCAACATCCAAGAAGATACTTCGAGCTGGTCTCTGGTGGCCAACTATGCACATTGATGTTGCGGATTATGTGAAGAGTTACGATGTATGTCAAATGATGGGGAAGCCATCGAGATAGGATGAGATTCCATTAGTACCTTAGGTAACTCTACTGCCATTTGATAAGTGGGAAGTGTATTTTTTGGACCCATCAATCCACCAGGAAAGAGGACGAGTGCGAGATATATTATCACTGTGACAGACTATTTGACAAGATGGGAAGAAGCAGCACCAACGTTGGATTGTATAGCTATGGCTGAAGTAAGGTTTATATTTGACAACATTGTTACTCAGTTCGGTTGTACAAATATATTGATGAGCGACTAATGGAGTCACTTCATCAATCACACAATTCGCGCAATCACGAAGGAGTTCAATATTCAGCACAAGAAGAGCAAACCTTATCACCCCCAAGCAAATGGAACAGTCGAATAATTCAACAAGGTGTTAGAGCACGCGCTAACAAAGGTATGTAATGCGAACCGCTAACAAAGGTATGTAATGTGAACCAGGATGATTGGTACTTAAAAATTTCTTCGATATTATGGGCCTACAGGACTACGTTCAAGCGGTTGACAGGAAAAACACCATTCAAGCTCATCTATGGCCAAGAAGAGGTGCTTCCAATTGAGTACATTGTTCTCATCCTATGCATTGTAGCAACGACAGGTGTAAATGATGAAGGAGTTCTTAAAGAGATACTGACGTAGTTAGTGCAAATGGAGGAAGATCGGTTCATCCTCAGGTTTCATCAGCACGCTGAAAAGGATCCCCAAAAGGCATGGCATGATTGACATATTACAGAAAATTACTTCCAACAAGGAGATATGGTGTATTCTATGACAACAAGTTCATAAAGAATCCTTGTAAGTTACAATTGCATTGGTCAGGGCCTTATGTCACTCATTTCATTATCAACACGGGTGCAGTGCAGTTACATCGTCTAAATGGCACAGTCTTCCCTAAGTTAGTGAATAGAAGCTGGCTAAATCCCTATAGGGATAGCCAGGTGCACCACCAGGCTTAAGGTGCTACGTAGTATGTGTGTGTGTATAATATGTGTTGAACAGGAGGCCATCACAACAAGGAAGGTTGCAGGAGAAGAAAGGAGGTGGAAGTCATAGCGGAAAAAGAGGTTGGTGACATTGAAGGAAGTGTGATAGAGTCAAATCAGGCAATAAATGAAGTAGTTAAACCAAGTAGGAGATGACACAAGTGGATGAGACGCACATTTATGGGGAATTAACTCGTTATATTTTCACAATCGGAGGCGAATTCGGTCGATCATCAGAGGATTTCACAATGATGGTCAAAATAATTTTCACAAGCACTTTCAAGATTTAAGAATTGATAGGGGCCAAGTTGGATACACCATTGTGATAATTGAGCAGATCAGAGCGAAGAGAATTAGCAGATCATAGTGCAGAGAGAGTGAGTGAGTGACAGAGTTACAACAATGGCTTAGGTTATTTCGAGTGGTAGTGTCCATGACTCCCTGCTAGTAATGACATCAATCGAAGAAGAGATTCCCAATATTCAAGGGGAACTTCCGCAAGTTACTCCCAAGAAGAGGGGTGCACATCACCCCAAGTCACCATCGCAGAAGAAGAGGACCACAAGAAGTTCTACCAAGTCTGAAGTCGAAGCAGAAGCACAAGTCGACCCATCGATAATAAGAGGAGAAGATTCCATGGCCAGAAAGGGGGCGACGGTTGCTGACATCCCCAGATATGTTCCATCGCGTAAGAATGACGCACCACAAGTAAAACTGTGCAAGAACCAACAATATCCGATTAATATGTCGGTGATGCTGACATGAGTGCACATCACAATGAACATTGTGCACTTCTTGATGAAGATGACCTATAGTGATCACGATCTGCTAGCATACCCAGAATGCATGATAGAATCATATGAGTCACAGGAGCAGGGTGCTAGAGGTCTGGTTCTTCGCAGAACACAGTAGTGGGCTATGGTACTGCAGTGGTCAAGGCTATTAGGCCTCACTCATATGCCGCACTTTGTCTGCCAAAAAGATTCCAATGCTTGTGTGAATTAGTTGTTGTATTGCTTCCACGAAGGATACTTGTGGCTCGATACCAAGGTACCAGTCACAATTGAGTTGATTTCACAAATTACTGGGTTTCCTATGAAGGGTGTTGACCCGTCGCAATACTTTTGTGGAAAGGAAAATGACAAAAGACCAACTTCCAAGTTGAAGAAAAAGTACGACGTTGTCCAAGAAAAACAAGCCTATGTTATCAGCACCATTAATGATAGATTCATTCGAGTCGCATCTAATATGTTGGCTGTGAAAATGGTAAGGAAAAACATACCAAATCAATGGTACTTCTGGAGTCATTATGTGCACAGAGCAGTTAGCTGAGGGCGTCCAAATGAACTGGTCGTTAATTTTATTAAATAAAATCATGGAGGACGTGATGTTGGTCTAATAAGGTAAGCAACCTTTTACTTATTCACGGTTTCTCATTTTAATTTCCCTCGTGGGATGGATGGAACCCATGCATTATCAAGGTATGGATGTACAAGTTTCCCAAGCATGCAGGGGAGCATGGTACCATAACTTGTGGTGGATCAATGAGAGGGGGGGCCATATTGATTGTGCTATTCAATTTTATTTATATTGAGATGCACTGGATGATGCAACAGGGAAGGTTTTTTGCCTCTCCGAGGAAGTGTCGACAAAGTATTGGCAGATCGCAAGGTTTGCGATGGGATTGCATGCCATTCACATTCAAGCATGCCACATTGGTTAGAAGTAATGGCCCACCACCTGGTATAAATTAATGGATGAAGAAGTAGATACTATCATCGACAAGTGGCCAGTCGAGTAGAAATTCCTAGTGAGTATCGAAGATCTGTCAGACACCGAGGTGGGGCCCCCACCCAATGAACCTGTAGAATAGGTTCAAGCCCGAGAAAGAGAAAAGGAATCATGGGAGGAGTCATCCAAGACTTCGACGGATTTTGAGATTGAAAGAAAATTTGAAAAAGGAAGTACAAAGCGTAGATATGATCAAGGAGAGGGAAGTAGCGCCCAAAAAATGACTGATGACTAGGTGAGTCACATATTAGCTTCGATCACCACTGTGACTACAGAGAGAGAGGTGCGTTTAAAACAAATTTTGACAGGTTTTTTCCACCAATTCAAGGATTTGTTACAATCCTTAACAAAAGCAGTATTGGAGAAGGTTCTGCATGTCCATGTGCTGCAAAGAGCAACAAAGATCATCACAAGGAAGAGAGTCAGGATAGTTTAAATTCTACAATGTGCACTGGAGTCTAGCAGTGAGGATGTGTTGCTGCTACAACATTTCCCAAAAATATTTTTTATATATTTTTTTGCCCCCCTTGGAAATCTTAATTGCCTTTGCTTTGATTGACCTTTTGATTTTCCTGTCCATCATGAACTTTCAAATTTTTTTTGTTTTACCAGGGAGGAAAGTCTTTTTTTTTACCCGCAGCAATGGACAGTTTCTCAATTTCGAGCCACTATAGTGAGCACTTCTTCACTTTCGAGCTGCTACAACGAGCCTTTCCCTGTTTGTTAACCGCTATAGTGGGAGGATTTCTATTTTCGGGACGCCACAACGGTTATCGTTTTATCTTATGTGCCGATGTTATCGTTTTATCTTATGTGTCGATGAGCGTTTTACATTGTGTTCGCTACGGTGGAAGGTTTCTTCTGATTTTCGATTTTCTTCCCCACGAGCCGCTACAGCGGGCGTTTCCTTGGTCGTGAGCCATTACAGAAGATTATTTTCTGTCTCACAAGCCATCATCATTTTGTTCCTGCTACGGCAGAAGGTTTCCTCTATCTTTCCCGCTACGGCGGCAGACTTCAAATTTCGTTTCACTTGGTGTCAAGAGAGCCTCTATGATGGGTTTTCCTTTAGGTTTGATTCGCTACGGTGGATCATTTTGTGTATTTTATGTGGAGGTATCATCCAACGTGCTGTCATGGGATAAGTTTGGTTTTCAAGCCGCTGTTGCAAATGGGTGTTGAGTTTCGGGCCATTGTTGCAGGGATTTTGTCATGATGAATTAAGTCTCTGGCCCGCGGTTGTTTGGCTCCATCAGTCTCTTGGGGTTTGCACATGTAAGGGTTAGGGGTTTTCACAACCTAAGAAGATTTTATTTTCCCACTTCGCTTGTTTCTTTTACCTTGTGGTTTTTGGACAGAGTTTGGTGAGCCTGGAGAACACATCCCGTTGAGGTTGTCTAAACGGTTTTCGTGGTGCAGATCACGCGGCTCATACGCGTTAGTGATTTCTCAGCTGCGTGGCGCTACTATTGACCGACATATGGGTTTTCCCATATTCTTCCCAGTAAATGATTCGATAGGGTTTGTAGCTGTTTGTCGCCATCAGTGGTTAGATTTGGTCGACTCTATAAAAGGTTTCATTCCTGTTTTCTTTTAGGTCAGGCTGTCCCAGGTGTTTTTCTTGCCCTAGTAAGTACATAAGCATTATGCGTATTCACGGGAATTTTTTCCCAACTTGCTAGGCCAGAGATGATTTTTCAAAAGGCTGAGCTTTGCACCGGTATGGAGACAGTCGGTCGCTCATGTGTGGGCGTTGGCCTGGGTTGCAGTTTTCTTTGTTTGAGTAGGGCCTGTAGGGTGAGTTTCCTTAGATATCGGCTGTGGGAATTGTGGCATCATTTTTGCCCTAGATCGTTGCCGCCATTATTTTGTTTTTTCAAAGCTTCATTGCACCTGTAAGAGAGTTAGGTCCATTCGAGGGTTTTCAGTTTTAAAGTAGAGTGCGGAGGGTTTTTCAACAGTAGTTTCCCATGGTTCATTAGATTTTTATTTTTTAAACTGTAACCCTAAACCGGTTTCATAGTGTTGTTCCTAATGGAAGGAAATGACAGGGTAAAGAAGGTTTAGATTTTTTATGCTCAAATGGTGTGTATGTATGATCGATTTTGCCTACATTGACTATATGGATGCTAAGACAATTTGTTTTACAGGTACTGTTTACTACTGAAACCATGATGAAGAAGGGGAGGAAGAAGCTTAAAATCAATGAGAGCGATTCTGACACAGATATTGCTGAAGTTTTTCCTGCAGTAAAGGTTGAGATAATGTACAAAGACACCAAAGAAGTTATAGGAGCAGAGCCCGAGTTGAAATGGGGCCAAATCTACCCTATGATGTTCGATAAGAAAGTGCTAGAAGATGGATTGGGGGATCATGCCTTATATGAGAATATTCTAAGATATGGGTTAACCAAGATAGCCACTAGGCCAGAGGTTTTTCCCTGCACTGAGTTCATTGGTTGGATTTTGCCAAAGATAGACACGGTGGGTATGATAATCAATGATGAAGAGGAAAATCCTGTTGCATCATTTGCACCAACATTCATTTCAAAAGCATATAGTCTCCCAGAAGTACAAATAAGTGTGACCATAGATTGGGTCAAGAGTATTAAGTTTGACTATACCACCACAGTGAAGGGGATCATGATTGAGGGAAAAACCTTCAGACATAAGCAGTCAGGAGAGTATGAAACAACTAATCTTTGAACCCCATTCAGATTACTAGCATTGATGTTAAGTAGGCTATATGGTAGGTGTGATGGAAAAACATACAATTTTGGGAGGATTCCACTCATGCACTATGTGGCAATGGAGGGAACAGTCTTTAACTAGGTGGATATTGCTACCAAAAACTTGTCTAAAGGTATCAATGCAGCTCAGGAGGGTCTAAAGCAGAGCAAATCAGAATTCTATATGTCATCCTTTTTGTTAGATTGCATACTCTATATGTATAAGTTTGAAAAGCCAAATTGTGTATGGAAGGAAGGGAAGGCTCCTATTTACGTTGCATATCAGATAATGGGAGCCCACAAACATCACACTCATTATTAGTTAATTTGTGAATAATTCATAAGGCCCCTTTATAGGTTAATCTTTTTAGAACATTGCTCATGTCTGTCAGAAGGAGCAGTAGAGTCTATAAAAGAATTTGGTGACTAGTTTTTCACCAAGGAGGGCACTTTCTTGAGAATGTATGGAGGTACCAAAGCACCTTCATTGCTGCCTAAGTATGCAATAGACTATATAGTATTGAAGGAGGCATTTAAAAATGTATTCATAGATGGTTTTGGAAGCCATTTGTTTGATATCAAGAAAGTGGTTTTCCCACCAGTACCTTTTTACGTGGGAAGTTACAAGTTTAACAAAGTCAAAAGAACTCCAGATTTTGTCAAAGAGATAGAGATATTCCACTTTGGGCAGAAAAGCGTCCATAGGAATGATTCACAGGGAAGGGTGGAAGCTCACAAAGTAAATTTTGAGTATATAGATTACATAGACAAAGAAGATAAAGTATTCAAAAATGTCTATAGTATGGCAGCTTTGAGGAAGAGGTTAAAAGGAAAAGCTTTTGGTGCTAAAGGAAGTAGCAGCAATAACCCCAAGCCAAATGAAGGAGATGAGGAAGTTGCAAAGAAATCTCAAGAAGAAAGCACTCGTAGGCTTGCAGCAGGGGAAAAAAAGTTATTGGTAGAAGAAGCACAGAAGGATCAGGCAAAAGATGATAAAAGAATGAGCACAAAGGTTGTTTTGAAGAGAATGGTAGAGTTGGAGAAGGTTTTGGCTAAAGGAGATTCAAGCTCTGATCAAGGCATGCAGGATACCAGATGGCAAGGATAGGATACTGAGGAAGGTTAAGGTGGTGGAGGTTCAGAACAAAGCCCTGTGCAGGCTAATCCAAAGAACCCGTCAGCCACATCTAGCAGGATCCTAACAAGAGGTCATGCTCCTATAGCTGAAATGGGACTCGTACCTTTTACACCTTAAAATAAATATGATGTAGCATGTTTAGAGGATATTTGTTTTGATCCTAAAACGAAGTGCATTGTATGGAGGACAGAGAAAACTTTGAAGGTAGGATCTCAGCTAGCGGTCACTATAGTGACGAAGAGAACAATCATGAAAAATTTAGAAGAGCACCCTAAAGAATTAGCTTCTATGGGCCTTGCAAATGCCTATGCAAATGCTCACAATGTGGACAAGCTTATGGAAAACATTGAACAATACAAAGGAAATATGGCTGAAATGAAAGAATTGTTGAGGAAAGAAGAAAAGGTAGGAAGAGAGTCAAAAAGAAAATATGAGGCCACCTTGATAGAGTTTGAAAGATTTTAGCAAAGACATCAGATCTTAGATGCAGAATGAGACAGTTTGAAATCATTAATTGAAGAATTGAGTAAGGAGAAAGGAAATTTGGAAAATAAAGTGGTAGAATTAGAGCTGCAAAAGCTACTATTGAGGGGAAAGCCAAGCATTATGAAACCCAAGTAGTAGCATTGGAGACCCAAAAAGCTTCACTAGAAGTTTTATTAAAAGCAACAAATGAGCAGAAAATGGATATTGAGCCATTGAAGAAGCATGCTCTCACACTCAGAAGTAAAATTCATCAGACGCAACTTCAAATAGTAGAAGAGATGCTGAAAGTTAAGAAAGTAGAGACAAGGTTGGAGGAAATTGTGAGTACAACTTCTTACTTTTTAGACAGGACCTAGGATATCTTGGAAATTCTACAAGGACGTTTGACTTGGTTGGAAACAACCAAGGAACCTCCAGCTGATGCACCCATCAAGGACTTAGAGACAGTGAAGCTGGAGTATGAACTAATTGAATTCGGGAGTAAAGCAGCAGATGAATTGGTAAAGGTAGTCCGAAGGACTAAAGGTGTTTGTGTAGAATTCTGCAGAAAAGTTCACACAACTTACAATCATTGCCAAACATCTGCAAAGAGAAGGTTAGAAGAATTGTTTGATCATGAAGGATTTTTGAAGCAATTGCAGGTCAGATGGCAAGAGGACGAACAATGTATCTAGCCGGTCAAAGGTTTGGATGAGAAGGTACTGAAAACTGTAATAGCCCAGGAAGCAGTGAGCAGTCATTTATTGGAAGTTCAACTTAATTTGATTCTAGCCAGAGTGACAAATATAAAATCCCAAGTTTCCAAACATGAGATCACTATCAGATTCCTAGAGCCATCAGGGTTTGAGACTATAGCAACAGATGCAAATATTTGGAAGAAATTTATAAATGATGTGGCTGGGTCCACTTAGTATTTTGTTTTATTAATACATTTTGTAATATTTTCCTAAGTTAGCGAGCCCACTAGAAGACAAAGGAATTTTTTGTAACTGATTTGTAAAATAATCCCAAAGGGAAAGGGAGACAAGAGACTTTTCAATTTGTATAAATAGAGGTCAAGTCGATAGAGTAGAGGGATTTTTTTCATGCTACCTTTCTGAACTGTTATTGTAAGAAGAATTACTTCCTCTTATAATAAAGAAGATATATTTTATGTAGGAGAAGGCACCGTGGAGTCCCAAATGCTTGCCATAGATTGGTTGAATGTTGAACTACTTATGTTTCAGCTTTTTCTATGAACTGTGAGATTGCTCTAAATTATGAATTATTTCATGTTATGAATGTTTTCCTACTTATTTCTGTGAAACTTCCGTGGTATATTTGAGTAATGAATGTTTTAATTGACAATGAGCTATCTCTTTGTTTATCTTTCTACTTATATTCATGTATTCTGAAATATGAACAACTATCTATAATATTCTAAATGCATGGTTTACAATACATTACTCATCATTAATTACAATATTGCTCCCTAGGGATAGGTTAGATAGAATTAGTTAACATTAGTATAAGTTGTTCTTTGTTTATATTTAGAAGCGAAAGAGGTAAGACAAGAGGTAAGAACCTGTGCATCACATTGTGAAACTCTTCGTTATCTCTATCGATTGCACTTAATTAGGAACTTGCATATAATACATAAATATAAAAAACTAAAAATACACTTAAACGATGGACCAAGCCACAACCGGTAAAACAAGCTTTAACCGTTACTTGATCTACAGCAGCTGGACCACAAACCAGATGGATTCCCCATAACAAACAATAACAAGCTAATTGGGAACGTTTATTTGGGAGAATGCCTACTATTGTTACCTGGGATTTTCTAGGCCTCAACAATTTTGGTGCTAGAAGGAGGGCCGCCAGTGCATGGATCGCCGAGAAAATTCATTTTCTCAAGAATACTCCACTGGTGACAGTTCCAAAAGCAGTGTCCCTCAAGGACCTAGTCCTGAAAAAAAAGTCACAGAGTATCTCTATCCCATTGATAATGAGGTGGTGGATGATTTAAGGAGAATTACAAGGGCATACGCAGAGAAGGTTGGAGGATTACCCATTATTCCCGCTTTGCCGAGAAGAGAGTTTCGTAAGAAAGGTCGTCCTTACTTGGATAAATTAGTATTAGTGTAAGATCTTGAAGAACTGGTAGAAACAGCCTTGAAAGAAGTTGTCCAACCTCTAGATCACTTGGGAACAGATTCCCCTCATTGCTCACCTTTTTAGACCCCTCTCTAGTCTCCTCCTCAATATCCACTTAGAATCATGGAAAATGTGAATGCAAATCAGCCTCCTCCACCACCTGCTTGGAGGGCCAAATCCCCTCTAAATCTTACTCCTCCATTACATGCTATGCCTCAAAGTTTTGATAAGGCATTACCCAAGTCTGAACCAAATGAAGGAATTCCTGTGTATGATCATTTGCAAAGTTTTTATGTAGCTTTGGAAGGCTTACAAGTAGCAGAGCATGAAGACTTCGTCTGTAGATTGTTCTTGCATACTCTTAAGGGAGAATCAACCTCATGGTATTTTTCCCTGCAGGAAAATTCAATTGCAAATTGGAATACCTTTGAGAGATTGTTTAGAAACAAATATGGAATCCAGAAAACTCACGCTGCTTTAATGAAAAGGTTGATTGCCCTAATAAAATAAAAGAAAGAAAGGGTGCATAACTTCACTTAGAGGTTTGTTGCCTACATGAATAACTTTGATGCAACTGACAAACCCACTGAGCATGCCCTAATTGGGTATTACACATCAGCTCCTGGGCCTGACCTAGCAATGTTTGTCAAAATATTAGTTAAGCCCACCTTAGTAGAGACTTATGAAGAAACTGAGAAGGTGGAAGAAAAAATGGATAGTATAGACCAATATCCTATACAGTTAGAAGAAAAAACTTATGGGAAGAGAAATCCTCTATTGTTAACTAAGCCTAAAGATGAGCGGTCACAAGAGTTAGATGGTGTGGTAAAAATGATGCAGAAATTGTCAAATAGAGTAATTGATCTGGAAAAGGAAAAGGAGGCCCATAAACAATACAAAACTTATTATAAAAATAGAGATGATAATGGTCAACCCAAGCCTCCCCCACATAGTCTCTCAGCTATGAATTTGACAGAGGTGGGAATGGACAATTTCCATACATTCCATCAACAGCCTCACTTTGAGAAATATTGCCCACAATGGATAAATTCTACGGCCTTAGTGATGAACCAGTTATTGGATTCCAAGTGTTATCCCTAAAGTTGAACCTAGACTACAGGGGTTCAAGCTTAAATAAATCTTTTTCAAAAATACAATTCAATGAAATCAACATGAAAAACTGGGCTGGTATGTAATCAAAGCTATAGGAAAATCACATAATTATTAAAGAACTGTATAACATAAAACAAGATACAAAATCCAATATCAAAGGAACTACGATCATGAATTTATGAAATGAGACTGAATCTGTTTTTAAAAGTTTAAAAGATAACTGTATTTCACCATAAGAATCATGTAATGGGATTCAATTGACCACATACAGGATAAATCATAAGAAACACAATTCATAAGATACACAGTCAAATCATAATCATACTCATATCAAAGTAGAACCTATATTGAAGATGTAGAGTATTTCATGTCATATAGAATGTTATCAAAACTAGATCTCCATCACTCCAATCGCCACCCCCTTTCCAATCTAGCTACTATCCTTATATACAAAACATATGATCTTCTAAGATAGTTTTCAAATCCTATTTCTATGGATCAAATTTCTTCAAAAATAGAAAAGTCAATCTTCTAAAACTGTCTGCCTTCATTATCTGGAGCTCGTTCTGATTTTTTGCTTGAATAATTGGATCTAGAATTAATATACTCTGCCACTTGGTATTTGTGTTGACACATGGGTTTCTTCGATGCTTGAACTCAGTTTCAGGATTTAATACTTAAAAGATCATGGATCCTGGATCCTATGACTCATGCCAGCCATCTCATCAGGGGTTGTGTCCTGCACATATCAATTAATTGCAGGAACCAATAGCTTACAACCATGCTAGATTCTTCAAAGAAGAGACACTGGCTTTAACTAGAGGGCTGGACGAGCTGGTCCAACACCATAGCTACCACCTCCATGACCAAACCATGGTCTTCCACCCAAGCCCCTAAATGAAGGTTGAAATTCTGCAGGTACCCCAACCTTGTCACCAAATTCTCCAGGAGCTCCTCAAGGAGGGCCTCCACGGTATCCTTCTCGGTCTCGAAAACGTGGTCTGTCTCCTCCTTCAAAGTGAGGCCCTCTGGGAGGACGATCACCACCAGGTGGACCACCCATAGGTCTGCCAAGAGGCTTTGCATACTTTTTCAAAATTGCAGGAACAATCTCTAAAGGTAGATTTAAATATGTTCAGAGATATTCAATTCCATCATTAGTCAAATACCAATAATAATGCATCCAAGCAAAGGACTCCCTCACATACTCTTTGGACTTGAAGCTCTACATCAACTTGATGACTTGCAGATTTGGAACATCAATTTTTGGGTGTTTGGGAAGATTATAATCCTTCTTTGAATATAGCACACCCTCTTTGAAAAGGTACTTGTAGACCTCATTGTGATTCTTTTTAGGTATCAACATTATGGCCTACAATAACAACTGCTCCTTTGTCTAGAATGCAGATGAGTAAGCTTGCACAGCAAAACGATATCCTTTGTCGACCAAAGAGTCGCCAACCATGGACACTGGAATGAAAGAAGCTAATCATATACCCTTCTCTCTTCCAATGCCACTCATTTTATATCCACCAAAAGGTATACCAACATCAAAAATGTCAAAGAAATTAACCCAAATTGTTCCTACACGTAAGCCATGAGTAAGAGTGTTCACAGTTTCTATATTCTTTGTAAACACTCCTACTGCCAAGCCATAATGACTAGCATTCGCCCGCTTTATCACTTCATTTAAATCTTTGAATTTCATAATTGATTGTACAGGGCCAAATATTTCATCAGTAGCTATGGCCATGTTATCCCCCAAAATGTTATTCCCATACCTGAACTTCTGAGAAAATTGTAGGCATAATATAGAAGCCCTTGGTACCAATTTTATCCTTCCATGTTACAAGTTTTGCACCACTCTCTTTCCCAGCATTAATATAACGCAGAATTTTGTTAAACTACTCCTGGTCAATTTTTTAGCCTCTGCCAACATATTAACAATATACCAGAATCAAACATGGGCCTATTAACTGCTTTCCAAAATTCCACATGGCATTCTTGTACCCTTGTGAAGAGTTCGTCAGCTTTCTCATCATACACTACATTTGCACACATTATAAAAAACTCTTTTTCTATCAACCTCAGACTGTTCAAGACAGAATGTAACTCCTCATAAAGTTCCCAAGGCACTGATCCACGGCCCTTGTTAAGATGCTGGTACTTAAGAGACACATCATTTGTTTCATTCTCTATCTTCCACTGCCACATTGCACATCTAAGCATTGAAAAGTTCTTGATTAACTGTCTCAACTGCTTTACAATAGGGTTCACTTGATCATTCAAGGGCAATAAATCTCATTGACTTGGTAGAAAAGCATGGTAACAACTAGGGGTTTAAATTTCCAGAAAATATGGACTTCAACTCTTCCCAAACAGATTCAAGGCATTTTCTGACTGGATGGTCCTTTGCATCATCCACCATTATCACAAAAGATTTGAAGAATGGGCAGTATTGTGCAACTTTAGCAGCAAAAAACTTAAGCCACTGCAGGTGAAGTCCCAAATCACTAAAACTAGATTTCTCTATCATCCACTGAGGACCTTGCTCAACACCTTTTCTAAAGGGATCACCAACAACACGACTAAGGCACCGTGCTTTTTCCTTTTCTACAAATTCATCAAAACACACAAATTGTAAACTTTTATTCCGCATGAGTGCCATCATGATTGCTTTTCTATTTGATCTCGGTATTCAAATTGAAACCTGAGTGGTCGCTTTGACATTTGGATGCTGCCAGAAACTAAAATTTTGTTGGAGCAGATATGATGATAACATCTGGCTTTGTCTGGGGATGGCATGCTCCCTGTGAGCTGCCAAGAACAAGTAGACCTGTGCCTTTCCAATGAAACCATCTCTGATAACTAAACCCTATCCTGCCATACACTACTTTGAAAATAAGAAATACCAGTGCCTTGTTTCCATTGGGATGGAGTCTTTTTATCTTATTCCTAACCTATTTCAATCTTTGAAAACCTGCTCTTCTTATACTACAAAAAAAACTGCAAATTCAAACTACTCATACTACAAACTTAAGGAACTGTTTGAAGGATCAAGCTTTATTTATTTACAGCTCCCATTCTAATGATCTGCTTTCTTTTGACTAGGTAAAATCATGCTTCCAATGAAGCCATACAAATATTTGACTAACTGGTGAAACTTTTGATCTGGAGATGATGGATAAAAGAGCCCATGGAATATCAAAATTCATTTCAAAAGAAGAGAAAAGCCAACCTTCATTTGACAAAAACAATCTGACATTTGAGCTTCTCAAAGACTCCATATAATCAACAAATGGATCAATGAAGCTATACAGAAATACCTCTTGCTGCTGTTTAAGTTGAAGATCAAAATATATTTGTATATCCTCTTCCTCATAATGGCTGCCACTTTCAGCTATCTGCAAATCTATACATGGCCACAGATTGATTTTTTTGCTAATAATAGGTTGTTTGATATTTTCTGCAAATCCAGTATGAAACATGATGAATGCAGGCCTACTGAATTGAAAATATGTCTGCTCAATGTCTTCTACGGATTCAGGATGGTTGATTTCCACATAATGTTGTTCCTCATCAAAATTTGATTCATAGTTGTCATACATCCGTTGGCTGCTCCTCAAATCAACAAAAGGTGATGTAGGGATCTGCTCTTTTTTATCTGAATATGCATCATAGATTGGCATATCGTTAGACTGAATCAGTTGATGCTGATCCCAATATAGAACTTCAATGTCTTCATCATAAAATGGGGCATTCTGATCGATTTCTAAAGATAAAAATTTCTGTTCTATGATGCTATCATCAACTTTAATATCAGAATTTTGAAAAATTTCTTGTTGTAAAATAGAACTAGAGGAAGATAATAGATCTTATTTCTTCTTCATGGCATAACCACCAGCTTCATCTTTACTACTAGAAGAATCTACTTCTAAACCCTGGATATATAATGCATATCCCCTACAACAATGCTCAAAAAGACACTCAGTTGGGTAAATCCTCTTACAATATGAATAAAAGGCATCATGAAAATATTTCAAAGAGGAAATACTGGAAGCAGGAAGAGTTCTGTACCATTGTCTTGCACAATCATCTAATGAATCCATAAACATTTTCATCAATACATCTTCATGATGTATGCTCAATTGATCCATGTATTGATGAAATTTAATTACATGGTTTGCTGGATTGTCTTCTTCCTTTTCTCGGAATCGCGGAAGAAAATCTCCCCATTCATCAATGATAGGTACTGTATTTGGAAAGCCATGAACATTTGAGAAATTGAGCGGAGCAAATCTCTGTGCCAACATAGTTTTAAAACCCTTTGACATCTTAGAATTATAAAATCGCCTCTGGATTCTTCAAACATGGAGTTTCTTGGTGAATAAATCTGTAGTCAAACTAGTGTCCTACTCCTATCCACCATCAAGAGTTGGATCTGATCGTTTTCATTCTTTCCCGGGAAAGATATCTTCACTCCTCCGTCCCCGGAAATGGCGCCAGAAGATGTTATCCCTAAATTTGAACCTAGACTACAAGGGTTCAAGCTTAAAGAAATCTTTTCAAAAATATAATTCAATGAAATCAAGATAAAAAAATGGGCTGGTATGTAATCAAAGCTATAGGAAAATCACATAATTATTAAAGAACTGTATAACATAAAACAAGATACAAAATCCAATATCAAAGGAACTACGATCATGAATTTATGAAATGAGACTGATTCTGTTTTTAAAAGTTTAAATGATAACTGTATTTCACCATAAGAATCATGTAATGGGATTCAATTGACCATATACAGGATAAATAATAAGAAACACAATTCATAAGATACATAGTCAAATCATAATCATACTCATATCAAAGTAGAACCTGTATTGAATTAGATGTAGAGTATTTCATGTCATATAGAATATTATCAAAACTGGATCTCCATCACTCCAATTGACACCCCCTTTCCAATCTAGCTACTATCCTTATATACAAAACATATGAGCTTCTAAGATAGTTTTCAGATCCTACTTCCATGGATTGAATTTCTTCAAAAATAGAAAAGTCAATCTTCTAAAATTGTCTGCCTTCATTATCTGGAGCTCGTTCTGATTTTCTGCCTGAATAATTGGATCTAGAATTAATATACTTTGCCATTTGGTATTTTTGTTGACACATGGGTTTCTTTGATGCTTGAACTCGGTTTCAGGATTTAATACTTAAAAGATCATGGATCCTAGATCTTGTGACTCATGCCAGCCATCTCATCAGGGGTTGTGTCCCACATACATCAATTAATTGCAAGAACCAATAGCTTACAACCATGCTAGATTCTTCAAAGGAGAGACAATGGCTTTAACTTGAGGGCTGGACGAGCTAGTCCAACACCATAGCTACCACCTCCACGACCAAACCATGGTCTTCCACTCGAGCCCCTAAATGAAGGTTGAAATTCTACAGGTACCCCAGCCTTGTCACCAAATTCTCCAGGAGCTCCTTGAGGAGGGCCTCCACGGTATCCTTCCCAGTCTCCAAAATGTGGTCTGTCTCCTCCTTCAAAGCGAGGCCCTCTAGGAGGACGATCACTGCCAGGTGGACCACCCATAGGTCTGCCAAGAGGCTTTGCAGACTTTTTCAAAATTGTAGGAACAATCTTTGAAGGTAGATTTAAATATGTTCGGAGATATTCAATTCCATCATTAGTCAAATAACAGTAATAATGCATCCAAGCAAAGGACTCCCTCACATACTCTTTGGACTTGAAGCTCTGCATCAACTTGATGACTTTCATATTTGGAACATCAATTTTTGGGTGTTTGGGAAGATTATAATCCTTCTTTGAATATAGCACACCCTCTTTGAAAAGGTACTTGTAGACCTCATTGCGATTCTTTTTAGGTATCAACATTATGGCCTACAATAACAACTGCTCCTTTTTCTAGAATGCAGATGAGTAATCTTGCACAGCAAAATGATATCCTTTGTCGGTCGAAGAGTCGCCAACCATGGACACTGGAATGAAAGAAGCTAATCATATAACCTTCTCTCTTCCAACGCCACTCATTTTATAGCCACCAAAAGGTATACTAGCATCAAAAATGTCAAAGCAATTAACCCAAAATGTTCCTACACGTAAGGCACGAGTAAGATTGTTCGTGGTTTCTATATTCTTTGTAAACACTACTGCTACCAAGCCATAACAACTATCATTTACCCACTTTATCACTTCATTTAAATCTTTGAATTTCATAATTGATTGTATAGGGCCAAATATTTCATCAGTAACTATGGCCATGTTATCCCCCGAAATGTTATTCCCATACCTGAACTTCTGAGAAAATTGTAGGCATAATATAGAAGCCCTTGGTACCAATTTTATCCTTCCCTGTTACAAGTTTTGCACCACTCTCTTTCCCAGCCTTAATATAACGTAGAATTTTGTTAAACTGCTCCTGGTCAATTTTTTAGCCTCTGCCAACATATTAACAATATATCAGAATCAAACATGGGCCTATTAACTGCTTTCCAAAATGCCACATGGCATTCCTGTACCCTTGTGAAGAGTTCGTCAGATTTCTCATCACACACTACATTTGCACACATTATAAAAAAAACTCTTTTTCTATCAACCTCAGACTGTTCAAGACAAAATGTAACTCCTCATAAAGTTCCCCAGGAACTGATCCACGACCCTTGTTAAGATGATGGTACTTAAGAGACACATCATTTGTTTCATTCTCTATCTTCCACTGCCACATTGCACATCTAAGCATTGAAAAGTTCTTGATTAACTGTCTCAACCACTTTACAACAGGGTTCACTTGATCATTCAAGTGCAGTAAATCTCATTGACTTGGTAGAAAAGCACGGTAACAACTGGGGGTTTAACTTTCCAGAAAAGATGGAATTCAACTCTTCCCAAACAGATTCAAGGCATTTTCTGACCAGATGGTCCTTTGCATCATCCACCATTATCGCAAAATATTTGAAGAACGGGCAGTATTGTGCAATTTTAGTAGCAAAAAACTTAAGCCACTGCAGGCGAAGTCCCAAATCACTAAAACTATCTTGCTCTATCATCCACTGAGGACCTTGCTCAACACCTTTTCTAAAGGGATCACCAACAACACGACTAAGGCACTGTGCTTTTGCCTTTTCTACAAATTCATCAAAACATAGAAATTGTAAACTTTTCTTCCGCATGAGTGCCATCATGATTGCTTTTCTATCTTATCTCGGTATTCAAATTGAAACCTGAGTGGTCACTTTGACATTTGGATGCTGCCAGAAACTGAAATTTTGTTGGAGGAGATATGATGATAATACCAAGTTAACGGAAATTGTGGATGAGAAAGAGAAATATTCATGAACCAACAGAAACTCAAGAAGAAGACACTTTGGTTTTATGGGATTGTGTTTCCATGTTTAATATAGAGGACGAATATCTCACTGAGGAAGAAGAAATACTAGAGACAAATGTTACAACAATGAGTCAGAGCTCATTGAAAGAAGATAACATGATACTGCCCAAGATTAAGAAACTTCAGGAGAACATGAAAAAAATAAAGAATAGTACTCAAACTGTTAACATACCTGAGTTTTTCATCTCAAGCTAGACTCCCAAGAAAGTCAATATACTTGTAAATTCTACCAAAAATAAAGTTGAGAATGTCAAGAAGAATTCTACTGAACATGAAATGAGATATGACATTGTAGAATACATTAAAAAGACTAAATCAAATATCTCCTTGTTTGAAATGTGTAATCTACCCCAACAAAAGGAAAAACTGTTAAAGGCACTTGAGACTCCTATGAAGGAACCCCAGAATGATAACCAAGCCGATGAAGAGATTGGTGAAGCAAGTTTAGGAATAAATTCTAAATATAGAACCCCAACATTCCTCCTTACTTTCTAAATTTTCAATTGCAACATGCATTATTGTTTGGTGGACATTGGAGCATCAGTAAATGTCATGGCACTTTCAGTTTCCAAGCAAATAAATGGTCAACCTAAGCCAACTACAGGTCAAGTTGTCCAATTGGATAGGACTGTAGTGAAACAATGACCCTTCCTTCATCATCTAATATAGGAAGTATTCTTTGTATTATTTGATGTTTACCCAACAATTTTTTGAGACATGATACATGGAAGACATTGTGGATACAACTTTTATCAGGTAACTATAATTTATATGCCACTTGACTAATCTTTTGGATAATTTGGTACGGTCCATAGAACTTTGGGGCCAACTTGTGTTTCCCTCCACTTTTAAGGGATACCTATTTATAGGGTTGGAGTCTTATGGATGCCTAGTCTTCTACTTCAAATTCTCTTTCGGTTCTACGTTGATAAGCTTGTTGCTTCATGCGATTTTGTGCCATGATTAAGTTATCATTGAGTAATTCAATTGTTTTTTGGGATTTCTCTAGTTGGTTCCTTACTTCTGGAACATTAGTGTCGTTCAGAACTAACTCCTTCCAATTTGGAGGTTCATAACCATATAACGCTTGGAAAGGGGTCATTTTTGCGGAGGTGTGGCATGTTGAATTGTACCACCATTCTGCTAAGTGTAACCATTGAGACCAATGGTTTTGTTTATCTGTTACGAAACAACGTAGATATGCTTCTAAGCATTTATTTACGACTTCAGTCTGACCATCTGTTTGGGGGTGGTAAGTTGAGTTCATATTGAGTGATGTACCCATTTGTTTAAAGAATTCCCTCCAAAATTTTCCATTAAATTTTGCATCTCTCTCATTGACGATGACTTTTGGGAATCCATGCAATTTGTATACATTTTTGCAAAATACTTCTGCAATTTGTTTTGCTGTGTCTACTTTTTTTATTGCCATGAAGTGAGAAAATTTGGTTAATCGATCGACCACTACAAGGATCTTGTCCTTTCCTTCCGATGGAGGTAACCCATCGATGAAATCCATTAATATCTCTTCCCATTTCTGGTTTGGAATGTGTAGGGGTTGGAGTAACCCTGGGGTTAAAACATTTTCACTTTTGTTTCTCTAGCAATTGTCGCATTCTGCCACATATAGTTGGATATCTTTCTGCATTCCCTTCCAGAAAAATGACCTTCTTGCATTATAATAAGATTTGAAGAACCCTAGATGTCCTGCAGTTGGTGAATCATGGGATTCTTTTATTTCTTTAACCTTGAATTTAGAGTTTGAGTTCAAATAAATCCTCCCCTTATACCAAAGAATATCGTTTTTCCATTCAAACTTGGGGTCACGGTTGGAGTTGTTAATTATAGTGCTTGTTTCTAGGTCCTTGGTGTATTCACTTCGTATTTCATTCATCCATTCTGGAATTGCGACTGAGATGGAGTAAGAGGTAATATCCTCATATTTTCTAGAGAGTGCATCTGTGACTACATTTTCTTTCCCTTTTTTGTGTATTATTTCCATGCCAAAAGCAATGATTTTTTCTATCCACTTTTGTTGTTCTTTCGACAACGTTTTCTATTGAAGTAGGTATTGAAGACTATTATGGTCTGTGTGGATCATGAATTTGCTCCTTAAGAGGTATTGTTGCCACTTTACCAATGCCTGCATAATTGCTAGCATTTCCTTATCATATGTAGACTTCAATTGTTCTCACTTGTTTAATATCCTGCTCTCAAAAGCTATCAGGTGTTCATCTTGCATTAGTACTGCTCCCAACCGATAACCTGAAGTGTCACATTCTATCACGAATGTTTTGGAGAAGTATGGGGTAGCTAATACAGGTGTGGAGGACATAATTCCTTTTAAGGCTTCAAAACATTTTTTCGTTTCTTCATCCCAAAGGAATGCATTCTTTTTTAGACGGTTGGATAAGGGTGCGGTTCTATGCGCATAATTCCTAATGAATCTTCTGTAGTATCCTGTTAGCCGAAGGAATCCTCTTAACTTGGATATGTTAGTAGGGTTGGGCCATTCTATGATGGATTTGATTTTTTCTGGATCAACCTTGACTCCTTTAGATATTACATGTCCAAGATAGCTCACTTCTTCTTTACCGAACGTGCATTTGGACATCTGGGCGTAGAACTGATTTTCTTTTAAAATAGAGAGCACTTGTTCTAGGTGTGTGAGATGATCCTTCCATGTCTTATTGTATATAAGGATGTGATCGAAAAACACTAATACAAACTTCCTTAGGAATGACTGGAATAGGTTATTCATGGTTGCTGGAAATGTCACTGGGGTGTTAGTTAGCCCAAAAGGAATTACCTTAAATTCGTAATGTCCCTCATGGGTTC
The DNA here is from genome assembly GCA_001517045.1 of Pseudotsuga menziesii. Classification (NCBI taxonomy): domain Eukaryota; kingdom Viridiplantae; phylum Streptophyta; class Pinopsida; order Pinales; family Pinaceae; genus Pseudotsuga; species Pseudotsuga menziesii. Next base: position 129,905 of record LPNX011208197.1, on the reverse strand, counting down.
GGAAAGCTATCTTCGCCACATCTTCTAACCTTACTCTAATTTGGTAATATCCTGACTTAAGTCTAATTTTGAAAATTACCTTGCACCATGCAGTTCATCCAACAATTCATCGATAAATGGAATGGGGAATTTGTCTTTAATAGTTATTTTGTTTAGTCCTCTGTAATCGATGCATAGCCTAAATGATCCATCCTTCTTTCGTACCAGTACTACTGGTGCAGCATAAGGACTTTGACTTTCTGTAATCACTCCACATTTCAATAAATCATGGATTAATATTTCAATCTTCGTCTTATGGTGGTGTGGATACCTATAGGGTTTAACATTGACAGGGTTGGATCCTGACTTGATTTCGATGACATGCTCGATCTTCCTTTCTGGTGGTAACTCCATGGGGAGGTCTTCGAATACTTTTTTGTATTTTTGGATTAATCCTTGGATCTCTGGATGATCTTGTTTAACTACTTTTGAATTTAATAATTCCATCTCCTAGCATTGTACAACATATGCTGGTGCTCCTTTTCAAATTAGCTTCTCCATTTTGTGGGATGACACAATTTGCGTGTGAGGGGGTTGGAACCCATATAATTTGTATCTTTCTCCTTTCCATTTAAACTTTATAAAGTGTTCTTGGTGGTTTGCTGAGTAGGTACCTAGTGTTTACAACCACTAAATTCCTAATACTGCATCAACTCCTCCTAAGGGCACTGCATAAAATTCTAAATCAAGGTTATAGTCTTGTATTTGCAGCTTAACTTTGTGGCATTTCCCTACTTTTTCGATCTTCTTTCCATCGTCTACCATTACTTTCATGTTGGGTACTGGATATATGAAAAGGATAAGCCTCTTTTCAACACTTACGTCGATGAAATTATGGGTGCTTCCTATGTCGAATAGGACTACATGATTGTTATTTTTTATATGCCCTTTTAATTTTAATGTTTATGGCTGGTGTATTCCTGTTATGGCTGCCATTGATATATTGGGAGTTTCTTCATCTTCTGAATATGACAAGTGATTTTCAATGTCACGAGTTTCATCTATGTCAGATTCATCACTATCTGACTTGTCTTCTTCTTCGGCTTCACATTGATATAAGTTCTTGGTGGTCTCTTTTTTTAAACATCTGTGTCTTGGGTCCCACTTCTCTCTGCAATACTTACACTTTACTTCTTTCATCTGTTGGGCTTCTAAGGTGGTTTTGTTGTCATTCCTTAGATGTGGTGGCTGGTATTTGGTGTTGGTTTTGGTATTTGGAATAGACCTTCTATCTTTGTCATGGTTTTTGTTCCACGCCTTTTTTATTTTTTCTTCAATGATTTTTGCCTTGCGTCTCGCCTTGTCCAAGGTTGATACATTTAGAAGCTCTAGTTCATCTCATATATAGGGTTTTAGTCTGTACACATAAGTGTGGAGGCATTGACTGCCTGTGAGTTCTGGCACACGTGTCGTTAGGGCTTTCCATTCGTCGGTGTATTCATCGACATCGCCTTTTTGTTGCAGTTTGGTAAGTTTTGCGAAGAAGTCTTTTTTCCTTTAAGTCTTCAAACCTCTTAAAGAAATCGTTTTTGAATGCTCTCCACTTACACTTAGTTTCCTGTGTTGTAACCTTCCACCACATGTACCAATTGTAAGCTCGCTCTTCTAGTTGCATAGAGGCATATTTTATCATTTCCTCGTCAGCTGTGATATTGTGTATGGAAAAAAAATCTTCTGCCTTGTTGATCCACACCACGCTCTGTTTTGTGTCTCCATTGAATTTTGACAATTCTAAATTGGGTTTCTTTTGATATCCATTAATTTTTGGAGGAGAAAGTGACTGCTCATGATTTGGAGAGAGATCATGATCGAACTCTTCTTGTGGACTTCCTCTTTTGGGAGGAATTGTCTTATGATGCCTTGAATTTGAGGATGGTTGGTATTCCTTTGACATATTGCACACTAATGTAGTAATTGTGTTTTCCAAATGATGCTCGATTTTGCTTAACCCAGATTCGAACAATACTATGATGTTTCTTTTTACACCTTCCATCTCCCAAGATACTGCTTCGTTGACTTCTTTTTTGACAGTCTTTGATAATTCGATTTTGCTTTTGTGTAGTTCTCCTTTGATTTGGTTGAGTCTTGAGTGTAAACCCTCAATATTTTTAGAACCTTGGGCTTAGTTAAGCTCTAATTTTTCCATTCTTTCTTTAATTTCATTCATTTCTGCCATTTTTCTTGTGCATGGAGGAATTTTGTTTTATTAAGAATGGTGAGGTTTAAGGAATAATAATTAATTATTGTATTAATTATTATATAATAAAATATTTATTTTATTATTTTATATAATAAAACAAAAAATTGAACTATTATAAATATATTATAATAATTCAAATCAAAGTAAAACCCAGTTGAAGCTGGAAAGCAAAACCATGTGTTTGTTTTACTTTAAAAGCAAAACCATGTGCTTGTTTTACTTTATCTTTTCTTTTTTTAACTTTTATTTTTAACTTATGTTTTTTTTATTCTTTATTTTTCCCTCTAGTTCTTGCTCTAATACCACTTGAAGCGGACTAAAACTCTAAAACCCACATGAATTCCGGAAATTAACCACAGTAAAATTGAATATTGAATGATGATTTAATTACAATGATGAGAAGACCTTTTATAGGTCAAAATACACCTTTTCATTGAAAGGGTGTGATCCTATGTTTTAATTAATACTACGTTAATATTAAAATAATTGCTCGTAATATTAGATACATAACAAAGGTTGTTAGAATCAAATAAAGGTGTTAAGGGAACCTAAAAGGAAGCACAACGTAACTCAGTTGGAAGGAAATAATGAACCAATTAATTTTTTTTTGGGAAACTATTTTCTTGAGCTTGAACTGGCAAATTACCAAAATGAAGAAGCCAATAACATATTAGATATCCAGCCCGATTTCCTTTAGTTCTCATGAGCTGATAAGATTGATTATAATATAGTAGAGTTAGTCTCAGATGTAGTTAGTAGTTCAAATTCAGTAGGAGTAGAAAATTTTTGGATTCTTTATTTCGAAGGTTCCAAAACCATGGAAGGATCGGGGGCTGGCTGTGTCCTGGTCGATCCAGAGAAAAATAAATATTTTCTTTCATGTAGATTAGAATTTGAGTGCATGAATAACACAGCCGAATACAAAGCATTAGTCCAAGGATTAAAAAGGGCAATGGAATTGAAAGTAAAGAATCTAAAAGTATACGGAGATTCTGAAATCATTGTTAAACAAGTTCGAAACAAAATTCATTGCATATCACCACATTTGAAGGCCTATCAAAATGAAGTATGGGATTTATTAACAAATTTTGATGCATTCAATATCTTTTCAATTCCTACAGTGAAAAATGCAACAACTGATTTGTTAGCTACTTCAGCTGCAAGGTTGGTACCTACGAATAATAGATGATCGATTGAATTGCTTTTTAGGTCTTCTGTTCTAGACAATATCACCAATCTGAGGGTGTTTGATGATGATCAAAAAATTCTAGAATGTCTAATGAATGATGAAACCTTCAAGGGAGCCATAATAGATGATGAAGAACATCAAGCAGACCTCCAGAATGGAAACTTTATTCCTAAAGGAGTTAGAACTTTGGAACAGATGTTTGATCTAGACAACAAGTTTAGAAAACCAGCAAATGTCAAGACACATAGTTCATCTTTGCAATTCGAGTTGATAAATATAGGGTCAGAGGCTGAACCCAAATATGTGAATTTGGGGAAGTGTTCTTCACCAAGGGAGAGGAGTAAATTCATCATTTTATTCAGACAATACAAAGATGTATTTGCTTGGACCTACGAAGACCTAAAAACTTATGACACCAAAATTATACAGCATGTTATTCCAATCAAAGTTGGAGTCAAACCTTATGAGCAGCCTCTGAGAAATATGCATCCCAAACTAGAACCCCTAATTCAAAGTGAGGTGAAGAAGCTTCTGGATTCTAATATCATATTCAAAGTTAGACATTCAGAATGGGTTTCAAACTTGGTTCCAGTATGAAAGAAGTCTGGAGAGATCAGACTTTGTGTTTGATTTCAGAAATCTAAACCGTGCATCCGACAAAGACAATTACCCTATCCCACCCATGGAACAGATATTACAAATGGTCTCAGGTTCTGAATTGTTTTCTCTATTAGATGGATTCTCAAGCTATAACCAAGTGCTAGTAGCGGAAGAAAACAGACTCACGACCACCTTCAGAACCAAGTGGGGGACTTTTGCATATAGAAGAATGCCCTTTGGACTCATTAACGTTGGAGCAACTTTCCAAAGGGCTATGGATATAGCTTTCCGCGGTCTAATTGGTTGGAGTGTTGTGGTCTATTTAGAGGATGTTATGATATTTTATAAGAAGAGAGAAGAACATGCGTTTCATTTGAAACAAATTTTCGAACGTTGTAGAAAATATGGCATTTCTTTAAATCCTAAGAAATGTGTGTTCATTGTTACCGAAGGAAAGCTACTGGGTCATGTTATTTCGAAAAAAGGGATCTCAATAGACCCAAATAGAATTAAAGCAATAGAACAGATCCCTTTACCCCACAATAAAAAAGGTATGCAGTCTTTTATGGGGACAATTAATTTTGTGAAAAGGTTTGTGCCAGACTTTGCTCAAATAGTCAAACCTTTGAAACAAATGGTCAAGAAAAGTGTTCAATTCAAGTGGACTGATTCAGAGAAGGATGCATTTAATAAGATCAAGACATCCATAGCTCATGCACCATCACTTAAAATTCCCAACTTCGAAAAGGATTTTATCTTGTACACTTTTGCTTTAGATGATTCATTAGCAACGGTGCCTACACTGAAAGAAGAAGGGGGAGATGAGTACCCCATATCGTTTATGAGCACTAGTCTACAAGGGGTTGAATTAAACTATTTCATAGTTGATAAGCAAGCCTATGTAGTTTTTAAAGCGGTGAAGCAATTCATACCGTATATACTTAAGAACCGTACCAAGGTAATAGTTCCGCACCTGACAGTACGATCTCTTTTTGTACAAAAAGAGTTGGGAGAAAGAAGAGATAACTAGGTAACTACCTATAAGAATATGATCTAGAATTCAAACTAGCAACCATATTTAAAGGACAAGGGCTTTGTAAATTGATGGCTGAGAGTCAAGACAATGAAGATAACAATTGGGATAATGAAGCTGAATTACACATGGTGGATGTATGTCCTTTATTTACAGCTCCAGACTCCTGGTATAGAGATTTAATTCATTATCTTCAAGAAGGATATTTGCTGGAACATTGGAATCCCAAGCAAAGGAGAGCATTATGTATAAAATCAATCTTATATCAGATTATTGATGGAGTGTTGTTTAGAAAAAACTATGATGGAGTTTTTCGTAGATATTTGGAACGTGAAGATGCAAATAAGGTTGTGGAAAAACTAAATGATGGACCTACTGGAGGTCATTTCTCTGGAGATACAACAGCACACAAGATTTTAAGGGCTGGGTATTACTGGCCAACTTTGTTTAAAGATGCTCACACTCATGTCAGGAAATGTGATACTTGTCAATGGAGCGGTGGAAGAAAAGCAAAGGCAGCAAGACCTCTGAAACCAGCTATTATTTTAGAACCATTCGAGCAATGGGGGATTGAAATTATTGGAGAGATCAATCCAAATTATTCATTGCAGCATAAGTACATCCTGACAGCAACAGACTATTTCACCAGATGGGTAGAAGCCATTCCTTTACGAAAAGTGAATGAAGATGCAGTTATGGACTTCTTGCAAGACCATATTATGACCAGGTTTGGGGTTTCGATTTCCCTGGATTTTGATAATGCTTCATATTTTTCATCCATTAAATTGACTACATTTACAAATGAAAAAGGAATTAAGCTACACTATTCTATTAACTACTATCCACAAGGAAATGGTTTGGTAGAATCTACAATAAAAAACATCATTAGTATTTTGAAGAAAACGGTCATAGAAAATCAAAGGAGTCGGCATCTAGCTTTTCCTAATGCACTCTGGGATGATAGAGTCACACCCAAGAACTCCTTAGGTGTGTCACCCTACACTCTCGTCTATGGGAAAGAAGCTATCCTGCCTCTTAATATTTTGTTACCATCCTCTAAACTAGACCAAGACTCTAGGGGAACTGATAATGAAGTTCTGCAAATCCAAATCCATAATCTGCTAAAGTTAGAGGAGTCTAGATCCAAAGCAAGAGAGCGGTTTAAACATCAACAAGAGCTGGTGAAGAGATGGTTTGATAAGCACAAAGTCGGGAAAAGGGATTTTGAAATAGTTGATTTGGTTCTTAAGTGGGATCACTCGCATGATGGGAAGGGAAAGCACACTAAATTTCATAAATTATGGATAAGTCCTTTTCAGATTGCAGAGAAGTTAGGCCCCTCAACTTACAAATTGAAAGATTTATAGGGGTGGGAAGAGAACTTGCCAGTAAATGGTTTAGTTCTCAAGCCATATTTTTCTTAATACTTTTTGAGTTTTCTTTGTACATAAATAAATGGTTTGATTGTTTTTTGCTTTGCTTTATTTATATTAGTTGTCTTGATTTACATTTTACTTGCTTAAGATTTGATTTCTTGTAATTTTTGGTTTGCTTTACCTTATGTTTCAGAAAACCAATACAACTTTTGGTTTTGGAGTTCATCAAAGTTCTGGATAGACTAAAATATTTGACCAAAGACTGCCTGTTATTTGCACATACATAATGCTTAAGGATCCTTTAAGATTAGCAGATTATCTGAATAGATTATGAACACATTGAATTCTTGTTTAATCCCTGTAAAATAACTAAGGTCAGAAAAGTCTAGAATACTATTTTGAGGCTCCATTCACATCACACTAAAGTCTGTCCTAGGAGGCTAACAACAAAAGACCTATGAAGAGGAAGCAAGGTAAGCAGATGTATTATATTTAAATGATCCCATGCCACAAGTTAAAGCCAAAAGGATAAAAGAGTCAAAATATCTTAGGAAGAAAACATATATCAAAAGACATACTGAACATAATCAGTTTGAATGAGATTGCTCGAAAGTTCTTCTCCGTCCATGACTTGAAATCAAAACATCTCTCACACAAAAGGACACTATGGATAGAAGAATCTAAACCAAATTTTAGAAAGAAAGCAATCAAGGAGGACTCAAAAGGACAAAAGTCTAGAAGCATCAAAAGAATGCAAAATGGCATGGGAATGAGGAAAAAATGAATATATTTGTTCACCATCTGTTACAATCCTATGGTGTCTAAGTTGGAAGCTATCCAAAGGCAGAGGTAAAATAAACTTCATGGCTTGGCCTCAGAAGAGTTATCGAGACTTGGAAATCCTGGTTCTCTTGTCCCATTGGACCTTAATCAATGTTGAAAAGTTCATAAATATTGTATTCTAAGAAATCTAACAGAATATTTAAAGCTTTTGCTATTCAAAAGTAAGTTTTTAGAGATCCGTGTCCGCCAATTAGTTGCCAATTATTGCCGTTGCAACATTTCCCAAAAATATTTTTTAAATATTTTTTGGCCCCCCTTGGAAATATTAATTGCCTTTGATTTTATTGACCTTTTGATTTTCGTGTCCATCATAAACTTTCGGAAAATTTTCGTTTTACCAAGGAAGAAAGTCTTTTTTTTTACTCGTAGCAGTGGACGGTTTCTCAATTTTGAGCCACTACAGTGGGATTTTCTTCACTTTCGAGCTACTACGGCGAGCCTTTCCCTGTTTGTTAACCACTATAGCGGGAGGATTTCTATTTTCGGGCCGCCACGGTGGTTATCGTTTTATCTTATGCTCCGATGTTTGCATTCTCCCGCTATTTCGGTGAGTGTTTCACATTGCATCCACTACGGTGGCAGGTTTCTTTTGATTTTCGATTTGTTTCCCCACGAGCCGCTATGGCTAGAGTTTCCTTGGTCATGAGCTGTTACAATGGATTCTTTTCTATCTCATAAGCCATCTTCATTTTGTTCCTGCTACGGCAAAAGGCTTCGTTCGTCTTGCTCGCTATGACGAAGGACTTCAAAGTTCGTTTCACTTGGCATCAAGGGAGCCGCTACGATGAGTTTTTCTTCAAGTTTGATCCTCTATGACAGATTGTTCTGCATATTTTATGCGGAGGTATCATCCAACGCGCTGTCAGGGGAGAAGTTTGGTTTTCAAACCGCTGTTGCGGATGGGTGTTGATTTTTGGGCCACTGTTGGGGGGATTTGCTCATGATGACTTAAGTCTCTGGCCCGCGGTTATTTGGCACCATGAGTCTCTTGGGGTTCACACGTACAAGGGTTAGGGGTTTTAACAGCTCGAAAAGATTTTATTTTTCCACTTTGCTTGTTTCTTTTACCTTGTGGTTTTTGGACAGAGTTTGGTGAGCCTAGAGAACGCATCCTGTTGAGGTTGTCTGCTCGGTTTTGGTGGTGGAGATCATGTGGCTCATACGTGTCAGTGATTTCTCAGCTGGGTGACGCTACTATTGACCGACAGGTAGGTTTTCCCATCTTCTTCCCTGTAAATGATTCTATAGGGTTTGCAGCTGCCATCGTCGTTGGTGGCTAGGTTTGGCCGAGTCTATAAAAGGTTTCGTTCCCATTTTGTTTTAGTTCAGACTATCCTCGACATTTTTCTTGCCCTAGTAAGTACATAGGAATTATGCATATTCAGAGGAATTTTCTCCTAGCTTGCTAGGTCAGAGATAATTTTTCAGAATGCCTAGCTTTGCGTTGGTATGGAGACAGTCAGCCGCTCACATGTGGGCATTGGCCTGGGTTGCGGTTTTCTTTGTCTAAGCAGGGCTCATAGGGGGAATTTCCTTAGATATCGGCCATGGGAATTGTGGCATCGATTTTGTCCTAGGGCATCGCCGCCATTATTTTTTTTTTCAAAGCTTCGCTACACATGTGAGAGAGTTAGGGCCATTTGGGGATTTTCAGTTTTAAAGTAGAGTGTGGAGGGTTTTTCAGCAGTAGTTTCCCGTGGTTCATTAGAAATTTTTTTTAAAACCGTAACCTTGAGCCAGTTTTGTAGTGTTGTTCATAATGGAAGGAAATGACAGGGTAAAGAAGTTTTAGATTTTTTATGCTCAAATGGTGTGTATGTATGATCGATTTCACTTACATTGACTATATGGATGCTAAGACAATTTGTTTTGCAAGTACTTTTTACTGCGAAAACCATGCCGAAGAAGGGGAGGAAGAAGCTTAAAATCACTGAGAGCAATTCTGACACAGCGATTGCTGAAGTTTCACCTACAGTAAAGGTCGAGATAACGTACGAAGACACCAAAGTAGTTACAGGACCAGAGCCTGAGTTGAAATGGGGCCAAATCTACCCTATGATGTTCGATAAGAAAGTGCCAGAAGCTGGATTGGGGGATCATGCCTTATATGAGAATATTCTAAGATCTAGGATAACCAAGATAGGCACCAGGCCAGAGGTTTTTCCCTATGCCAAGGTCATTGGTTGGATTTTTCCAAAGATAGACATGGCGGGGATGATAATCAATGATGAAGAGGGAAATCCTATTGCATCATTTGTACCCGCATTCATTTCAAAAGCATATAGTCTCCTAGAAGTAGAAATAAGTGTGACCACAGATTGGGTCAAGAGTATTAAGTTCGACTATACCACCATAGTGAAGGGGATGATGACGAAGGGAAAAACCTTCAAACATAAGCAGTCAGGAGAGTATGAAACAACTAATCTTCGAACCCAATTCAGATTAATAGCATTGATGTTAAGTAGGCTGTATGGTATGTGTGATGGAAAAACATACAATTTTGGGTGGATTCCACTCATGTACTATGTGGAAATGGAGGGAACAGTCTTTAACTGGGCAGATATTGATACCAAAAACTTGTCTAAAGGTATCAAGGAAGCTCAAGAGGGTCTAAAGCAGAGAAAATCAGAATTATATATGTCATCCTTTTTGTTAGATTGCATACTCTATATGCATAAGTTTGAAAACCTAAATTGTGTATGGAAGGAAGGGAAGGTTCCTATTGATCTAGATGGATATCGGTGGCCACCCACCTGTTCCATTGGCTCAAAACTGTTGTCCATTGTGCTAGTTTCCTAGTTAATTTTCTATGGTTTTTCGGGTCCCAAACTTCTGGGGCCATTTTGAGGCCCTAAACAATGTTTTTTGGAGATTCGGGGGCCAAATGGGTTTCATTGGCATCCGTTTAGACAATTAAAATTTGTAAAGCTTAAATAGACCTTTCCAATGAGCTATTGAATGCCAAAATTGAAGATCGTATGCAAAAGTTATGACCGCAGGAAGTTGACTGTTCAACTTACCACCTTAGGGCTGGAAACTTTATGACGGTTCATCTTCTAGGGTTACGTTTTGGAATTTTGGGGTTCTCACCCTCATTATTATTATAAATAGGACCCTTTGGCCTCATTTTGTATTCATCTTGGCACGAATGGGCATAGCAGCCACATCTCTTCTCAGAGATAGCTACCACCATTCTAGCAATTGTATTACAATCTGTTCTATTTCCACAATTTAATAGAATATGTGTTTACTGTATCTTTGTTATCTTTGCAAAATGTCTATTATTATGAATCTGTAGCTGTTCTTTCATTTAGTTCACACATAAATCTGGACCACCTATTTACGTTGCATATCAGATTATGGGAGCCCAAAATATCACACTCATTATCAGTTAATTTGTGAAGAGTTCATAAGGCCCCTTTATAGGTTAATGTTTTAAGAAGATTACCCATGTCTGTCAGAAGGAGTTGTAGAGTCTATAAAAGAATTTGGTGACTATTTTTTCACCAAGGAGGGCATTTACTTGAGAATGTTTGGAGGTACCAGAGCACCTTCATTGCTACCTAATTATGCAATAGACTATATAGTATTGAAGGAGGCGGTCAGACAGGTATTCCTAGATGGTTTTGGAAGCCATTTGTTTGATATCAAGAAATAAGTTTTCCCACTAGTACCTTTTTACGTGGGAAGTCACAAGTTTAACAAATTCAAAAGCGCTCCGGATTTTTTCAAAGAGCTAGAAATATTCCACTTTGGTGAGAAAAGCTTCCATAGGAATGATTCACAAGGAAGCGTGGTAGCTCACAAAGTAAATTTTAAGTATACAGATTACATAGACAAAGAAGAGCAAGTATTCAGAAATGTCTATAGTATGTCATCTTTGAGCAAGAGGTTAAAAGGAAAATATTTTGGTGCTAAAGGAAGTAGCAGCAATAACACCAAGCCAAATGAAGGAGATGAGGAAGATACAAAGAAAGCTCAGGAAGAAAGCACTTGTAGGCTTGCAGTAGGGGAAAAAAAGTTATTGGAATAAGAAGCACAGAAGGATCAGGCAGAAGCTAATACAAGAAAGAGCATAGAGGTTGTTCTAAAGAGAATGGCAGAGTTGGAGAAGGTTTTGGATAAAGGAGATTAAAGATCTGATCAAGGAATGTAGGATACATGAGGGCAAGGCCAGGATACTGATGAAGTTCAAGGTGGTGGAGGTTCATAACAAAGCCCTGTGCAGGTTAATCCATAGAACCTGCCTGCCACATCTAGCATCATCCTAACAGGAGGTTATGTGCCCATAGCTGAAATGGGACTTGTACCTTTTACACCTTCAAAGCAATACGATGTAGCATGTTTAGAGAATATTCGTTTTGATCCTAAAACGAAGTCCATTGCATGGAGGACATAGAAAAATTTGAAGGTAGGAGCTCAGCCAGCGGTCACTACAATGACAGAGAGAACAATCATGAAAAATGTATAAGAGCACCCCAAATAATTATCTTCTATGGGCATTGCAAATGCCTATACAAATGCTCACAATGTGGACAGGATGATGGAAAACATTGAGCAATACAAAGGAAAGATGGCTGAAATGAAAGAAGTGTTGAGGAAAGAAGAAAAGGTAGGAAGAGAGTCAAAAAACAATATGAGGCCACCTTGTCAAAGTTTGAAAGATTTTAGCAAATACATCAGATATTAGAAGCCGAATGAGATAGTTTGAAATCATCAATTGAAGAATTGAGTAAGGAGAAAGGAAGTCTGGAAAATAAAGTGGCAGAATTAGAGCTGCAGAAGACTACTGCCGAGGGGAAAGCCAAGCATTATGAAACCCAAGTAGTAGCATTAGAGACCTAGAAAGATTCACTAGAAGTTTTATTAAAAGAAACAAATGAGCATAAAATGGATATTGAGCCATTGAAGAAGCATGCTCTCACACTCAGAAGTAAAATTCATTAGATGCAGCTTCAAATAGCAGAAGAGATGCTGAAAGTTCAGAAAGTAGAGACGAGGTTGGAGGAAATTGTGAGTACAGCTTCTTACTTTTTAGACAGGACCCAAGATATCCTGGAAATTCTATAAGGACTTTTGACTTGGTTGGAAACAACCAAGGAACCTCCAGCTAATGCACCCATCAAGGAATTAGAGACAGTGAAGCTGGAGTATGAACTGATTGAATTCAAGAGTAAAGCAACAGAGGAATTGGTAAAGGCAGTCCAGAGGACTAAAGGTGTTTGTGCAGAATTCTGCAGAAAAGTTCTCACAACTTACAATTGTTGTCAAACATCTGCAAAGAGAAGGTTAGAATAATTGCCTGATCATGAAGGATTTTTGAAGTAATTGCAAGTCAAATGGCAGGAGGATGAACAAGGTATCCAACTGGTCAAAGGTTTGGATGAGAAGGTGCTGAAAACTGTAATAGCCCAGGCAACAGTGAGCAGTCATTTATTGGAAGATCAACTTCGTTCGATTTCAGCCAGAGTGGAAAATATAAAATACCAAGTTTCCAAACATGAGATCACTATCAAATTCCTAGAGCCATCAGGGTTAGAGACTATGGCAACAGATGCAAATATTTGGAAGAAATTTATAAATGATGTGGCTGGGTCCACTTAGTATTTTGTTTTATTAATACATTTTGTAATACTTTCCTAAGTTAGCGAGTCCACTAGAAAACAAAGGAATTTTTTGTAACTGATTTGTAAAAGAATCCCAAAGGGAAGGGGAGTCCAAGAGAATTTTGAATTTGTATAAATAGAGATCAAGTCGATAGAGTAGAGGGATTTTTTTCATGCTATCTTTCTGAAATGTTATTGTAAGAAGAACTACTTCCTCTTATAATAAAGAAGATATATTTTTTGCTAGAGAAGGCACTGTGGAGTCTCAAATGGTTGCCATAGATTGGTTGAATGTTGAACTACTTTTGTTTCAGCTTTTTCTATGAACTGTGAGATCTTTCAAACTTACAAATTATTTCATGTTATGAATGTTTTCCTGTTTATTTTTGTGAAACTTCTGCGGTATATTTGATTAATGAATGTTTTAATTGGCAATGAGCTATCTCTTTATTTATCTTTCTACTTATATTCATGTATTCTGAAATATGAACAACTATCTGTAATATTCTAAATGCATGGTTTATAGTACATTACTCATCATTAATTACAATATTGCTCCCTAGGGATAGGTTAGATAGAATTAGTTAACATTAGTATAAGTTGTTCTTTGTTTATGATTTAGAAGCGAAAGAGGTAATAACTTGCGCATCACATTGTGAAACTCTTTGTTATCTCTATCGATTGCACTTAATTAGGCACTTGCATATCATACATAAATATAAAAAACTAAAAATACACTTAAACGATGGACTGGGCCACAACCGGTAAAACAAGCTTTAACCGTTACTTGATATACTGTAGCTGGACCGCAAACTGGATGGATTCCCCATACTAAACAATAACGAGCTAATTGGGAACGTTTATTGGGGATAATCCCTACTATTGTTATCTAGTATTTTCCAGTCCTCAACAGGATGTTAACGCCATGATGTAGCGAATCAACCTTCTTACTCTCAACATCAACGAGTTCCCTACACATATCCTTGTAATATTACAGAAGGTCGTGATCCAGGAGATCGCAGACAAGGAAGCAATTATAGGTGATCACCTTGTGAAGTCACATGAGAAAGTAGCACTAGCCAAGGAAGAAATTGAGCGCATGAAGAAGGTGCAATAGGTGGAGGTGATGGAAAATGAGAAGGCATTGGATGATCAAGAACGACTCTGAGAAATCCATTGCATTCGCATGTCAATAAATTCCTGACATCACGGAAGAGATGTTATTTGAAGAAAATATTTTGTGACTTTGACAGATTATCACAAATCTGAAGAAAGATAATGAGGAGCTGAAAGCGTGCATAGTTCCAAGTACATTGCTAGAGTAGATCGTAGAGCGCAAGGAGAAGATCGAGAATGCGGTTTCCCAGATTGACAACTGCGAGAAAACAACCAAGACATTGGCGGATGAAACCACAAAATTTTGGATGAGTGTGGTATAAGATGAGTAGCTACAGTAGCTAAGCACACAAATTCATGAAGTAGAGGCATAGTTAACAGAAATGTGGGCATCCCTCAAAACGATGCCACTAGTGGTGCAGGTGAGTAAGGAAGCAAAGAGAAAGCAAAGTACGAGAGCGACATCAGCATCAAACAACCCAGTTGCATGAATTATAGGACATCGGTGAGCAGTTGGTGATGAAGGCTATGAACACGCTACAAGCTGCTCATGAGGGTTGTAGACAAGGGGCCGAGAAAATTGTAGAACACCTGACAGAGACGGATACAAAAGAATATGCAGCAATCAACATGCAAAAAAAAGAAGCAATTGATGTGGTAAAAAATGAATATGATGACTTTAAGATCAATATCAGTGCATACACAATATCCAGCTGATGTGGATCGAGGAAAAGCCAAAATTTTGTGTTGGGGGTCCATTGGAAGGTGGTTTGGATGCGCATGGTGCAGAAGCGACAAGGACCAAGGAATATTGCGTAAGGCGAAGAAGTCGACAAGGGTCAGCTTGGTTATATTTTTGTACTTTTCAGTTTGAGTTATTTACGAAGTTAGTTAAATGTGGACCATTTTTTAAAGGCGCAAGCCCATAAAAAGTGTTAGAAATGTAGTAGAAAGTAGCCAATCACGAAGTCTATCTTTTTGTTAATCTTTGAATCTAATCTTGGCAAATTTTAGAGATCTCATGTTCATAGAAAATCTTGTCTTTTATCTACTTGCGAACTATTTTCTGGGTGTTTGTCTAAGGATATCGACCAAGAGATGTATTTTGAAGATGTTTGTTGACCTGCAAAAGTAATATGATGATGGTATTGATGTAAATTCCATGTATCTTTGTCTGCGATGAATGATTTTCTACTTATTATTTCTGTGGTGAACTCTAAATGATGCGATCTGAATGGATAATGTGTTGAGAACTACTGTTTTAATGTTTTGGTTATCTAAATGATGAGAAATCTTTGCATAATGAATGAATTGTTGCATGTCAATATCTTTTATGTATAAAGGAATAGTGCGATGTTAGATATGATATAATGGTGAATGAATGATGCAATAAAACCTTGTTTTGAATCTCTCGGTAAAAGTGCAATAGAGAAAGATTAGTACACAAACTCATTTTCCCTTCTACGAAAACTTGGTTCCTGCACCCCTCCCTCAAACTTCTCGGATGAGACCTCATCTGCTCATAGGTGTTGCTCGACATGGTAAAACCTATATGGTCCAATGTTTAGGGAGATCACATCAAGAAGGGTGTCAACAATGTGTGAAACCCTGTCAACTGAAGTGTGTCAACACTTGGAACAAACATGATGTTGAAGGGATGAAAACAACCATAGGACTGATTCATATGTGACTGACTCGAAGGAAGGAAAAGCAACTGCAAAGTTGGACTGTGATGAATACTTCCCTTGAATATTGGATGTCACGACAAGTGACTTGGCAACATTGAATTAACGAGGCATAGACCAAACATAACACAAATTCAAGACGATGCATTCTTTGAATTGACTCAAAGGAGTTAACTGACTCATGAAAGTGGATCAACTCAATGGCAAGCTGAAAACCCACATGTTTGAAGAAAAAAATAGACAGGTGCCATGTTCAAGGGTGGACTGTGAGTTTCCATTAATACAAATGAAAGATCATGATTCCCTTAATTTCCCCATTGCAACATATGAGTACCTATTTTATTTTTAACGATCTTGCAAAGGGTAACAAACACTCGATATATCTCATTAGAAGATGAGTCCATTATCATATGTTTTAGAACTTGAGAAAGGAGGGGTTCATTCCTAGAAAGGGTCCTTCAACGTTTAATTTTACGAGTCCGAAGAAGGTAAAATCACATGTTGTTTCATGTTTAGAGAGTCTGAAATGACTAAGAAGACTCCAGAATGTACTTTTTCATATATTTAGTCCCCAAGGTCTGAAAAAATATAAACAGATACCCAAGAGAACTCTTTTAGTGTCGAAGAACTATAGAGTTTTCCCTTTTTTGTAATCCATTTTAATGAGTCTGAAAAAGTAGTAAAAGCACACTCGATACCTTTTCACTAGATTTTTAACGAGTACGTCGAGGATACAAAAGGAACTCAATACTTTTTCAACTTGAGCTAGAGGGTGAAAAAGACAAAAGGAAACTTGATTGTAACCAAAAATGCCCCGTTTGTGCCCTGAAATCCTCAAAAACAATGTTAGAACACTTTTACTGTGAAAACTATCACAATGAAAACCCACCATATTTTAATAATCCACTAATTATTTTAATGAAAAATAAATAAATAAACAACATAAATAGCAAAACAATAAATCCCTTTTTTAACATTGTGTTATTTACCATAGCAAATAGGGTAAAATTGGTGCTTAAGAAAGGATTTTGCAAAGAAGATTATGGGAAATCCAGGCATCCATTCATCGAACGATCGGAAGCAGGTAAGAACTAAGACCATACCTTTCCTTTTCATGGTTGCAAAGTTAAGCTTCATGGTGTTTTTTAGTGTTTTGGGGTGGTTTTCCAAAGGGAAAGAGTGTGCCCAAAGCGACGCTCTTTTCCCTTTTAGGAGGTGCGCCGACACACTCCCTGAAAGAGGAAAGAGCATCAGGGGCACTTTGTGCTCCTAAGGTAGACATCGTTGTCTCTTTGTTCCTCAAGGGAAAGAGCGTCGATGGTTGTGGGCTCCCGAAAACTCAAAATTTGTCATGAAATTTGGAAAGTTTTTGCAATGTAAGGTTTCTAATGGCTTCTTTGTGGATTGTCCACAGGTTTTGGACCAACAAGATGTTGATTTGGAAAGAATGTGAGCACAAGCTCGATCCTATGACTATAATTGCCCTAATAGAATGTGGGATCTTAAAGTACTTTCGGGTTTCGGGCATGAGAACCCATGTACGTTTATTGGAGCATCTTATTCAGATGTGGGATACAGATCAACAACACTTTCAGGTTGGTGTTGACCCTCGTTTTTTCATCATTTTTCGGCTAATAATTTACATAT
Organism: Pseudotsuga menziesii; assembly: GCA_001517045.1. Taxonomy (NCBI): domain Eukaryota; kingdom Viridiplantae; phylum Streptophyta; class Pinopsida; order Pinales; family Pinaceae; genus Pseudotsuga; species Pseudotsuga menziesii. The sequence continues at coordinate 112,571 of LPNX011208197.1, read as the reverse complement.
TTGACATATGTTTTGTTATCTTTTTGCACATTTTCTATCATGCAGCTCACTTTTCAGCATCAGGTATGAATGAATTTAAGGTTTATGTAAAATATGTTTATTAATATCATTTTATGATTTTATTGATTAAAATTGACATTGTTTGAAGCACATTTGATATATTACTTTATGTGTATATTTGTTTGCAGGTTATATAGTATTTTGGATAAGTTAACAAATAGACATGCATTAAAATGGATATGCGTAGAGCATATCCATCTCACCGTCCAGATTGTTAACCAGACTGCGCGCTGCTGTTAATAGATTCCTGAGTGTTAAAAGCATGAAACAGCTAGTAAACGGCTTGTTGTCCATACGCCCGATTGATAGCACGAAATCCCTTTTGGAAGATCGCTCGTATGATGCCTCTGCATGACCCCTTGACACCAGCCACGCCGTAGTAAAGCTTGTATGCCACACCACGCACCATAGGAGAACCAACTCGTGAAGAAGGAGGAAAATGTAATGCGTTGGTTATTCATTTAGTTATCTGCCATAATGGTGGACTTATCTTACGAGTAGTCGACCACTGAAAGGGTTGACTTGCTTGCCCTTTGTAAAAAAATATATATACAAACACTTTCATGCGAGAATATGTTAATGTGGATAATAGGGATAGAAGGAATGATAGTGAGATAGTTAGCCATTTCTATATGTAATCAATTGGTTCCAAAAACTCTGTAATGATTTCGTTTGATTTAATGGAAGTTATGTTACATTGTGCATGATCATGTTTTAGTAGTAAGCCACCATTCTGATTGCTGGGAGGCCCCCCCGACAACTAGAGATTTACATTTCCATGTATTTTTTGTTATTTCCGTTTTCTGCAACTAGCATAGTTTTATTTAGAAATTGTTTATGCAATTCCATTATTGTAATCATTTATGTCATTTAATTCCTGTATCATAGATTTCACTTTAATATCATGCTGATTATGTAGTTTTCCTTTGTGAGTAAGCAACCGGTTGCGCATAGATTAGTTTTCGATTTCCTTTTCAAAGTCTTTCAATTTATTGCTTGGTTTTATGATTGGTAGAATAGATTGCTTTGATCAAGTTACAGTAGATTCAGCTTCATTTACTTATGTTTTTGTCATGAATTTGTTTAAATGTATTTGAGTTTGTTCAATGATACAATGAATAACAATTTCCTTTTTATGAATTAGTTTAGATTATTTTTCTATGAAATTCAATCTCTAAGTAGGTTTAATCTTCATCCTTTACACTTTGCTATCATATGCATGGGTCAGCTATCCTAAAAAATCATTTAGATTAACTATTTTCTTGGAGTTTTGGTATTTTCTTCAGACAAACTTTCATTCAAACAGCCTATTCCACCTGTTATTCAGACATTCATTTCAGTCTGGTATCCAATCTTTCATTCATCCCTTAACGTATTTAATCTGTTTTAATCCTATTTCTTTAGTTTTTCAATTATTTTTTGATTATGGTAGTTAGTGTAGTGAGAATTTCTCCTCACTATAGGGGTAAAAATGGCTCCCTTGTGCCTATAGGGCACAAGGGTAGGTTTCTACCCTTAGAAAATAGTAAAAAACGGAAGTAAAAATGGCTGAAACAGAGCTGCGAATTAAACCTAAGCTACTCTAAGCAAGTGGCTACAATAGTAAAACGAATCTACTAGCTAATGATAGGAAAATCAAAGAGAGGAGATGATGGAGCTTTGTTGAACCCCTCTGCACACAATGGGTTAGGGTTCTGCCTCCAAAACCTGCAAAAGAAACCTCTACGATCATGGAGAAAACCTGCAAATGACAATCTGAGTTATAAAATAAAACAAGTAAATAAACATGCATAAACAAAAGCTATACCTCACTTGGGTGGAAATGGGCCACCATGCCCTAGCTCATGGGAGCACCTCTCTCTTGCTTGGGGAGCAATGGCTTGGAGAAATGGAGATGGAGGAGAGGTAGAGTGGGTGGTTTGAGAGCAAGAGGTCTCAAAGCATCCATGAGCAACATAACAATATGCAAATGAGGAGTGTTTTGAGAGTGACCCCCCACCCTCCTTATATAGTTTTTCCAAGGGATTTTAGGGTTTTAAGCCCTTGGTCAAGGCTTTAGCCCCTTTTTTCGGCCTTTAGCCCCTTTCAGGGTTTTAGCCCTTTTTTTAGGGCTTTAGCTCCTGGGGGTCTATTTTGGGCTCTTTTTTGGGGTTTTTAGCCCTTTTCTTCATCCTTGGGCTCTTTTGGAGGTGTGGGGGTCAAATGGAAGGTCATGGAAGAACTTATGGAGTGAAATGAGTGCTGCAAGATGGTGTCCTTAGGTGGTGTAGGCCATTGCGAGCTGTGTGGGGGATTTTTGGGTTAACGGTTAGGTAATGTTTATTATTGTCATTAAACCATTAGGTTAGACTATTTTATTAAGATTGATTACTATTTTCCTTATTTTTACCCTATGTTTAGAATTATGTCATGTGTTTTAGTTTATTATGTTGCTTTGTAATTCTATCTTTGGTTTGATTTTATTTATCCTTTTATATGTGAATTTTAGGGTTAGATGTGTAATAGACTAGTACCTTGTAAATTGTTCATAGCAATAAGGCTTGTTCTTTCCATCATGTAGTTATTGAAGAAACCTATAGGATAGGATTTAAAATAATTTTCCTAATTTTTCTACTTGCTCCTCTTTATTTAGTTTTCTGCTGGTTTTTAAGTTAGGTCTACCTTCTTGCTGTCTTGTTCCATATTTTTCAAGTTAGGAGTTATTTGTTTATGAAGTAAATCATCATGTTTACTATTACTTGCAATTGGACGTTTCTTAGTCTTCACATCTTTGTAGAAATTAAGTTAGATCTGATTCCCTTTAGTTTCTTCACTTCTTTTGAAAGTCACTTTAACACTTCTCATGCTCCTATTCTAATCATAGTAAACCCTTATCCTCAAAACAACCAAGGAGAATGGAACTAGATAGTTTAGTTTAAACCATTATGTACATCCTATAGTTGCATGTATAGTTCTTCTTAGAAGTATATCTAGTTGTTCTAATTTTGTGCAGTTAGTCTTTAAGGTTGTTTAGTAGTGAAATAGATCTTCTTATAACGAATAGTTTATTATCTATATATTTATCTTATAGTACTTGTTTACAAAGTAGAGTAGTATAACTTGATACCACTTTGGTCTAGTACTATGTTTTGGTCTAATCATCTTAGTGAGTTGAATTTATAGGAGTTTAACAAGATTTTTCATTTTGAAAGATCTTTCGATCTTTTGTTTGTTAAAATAGTTCCCACGACACCATAGGAACCCTTCTACCTTCACATATAATTTTGTCAACTCTAGTTTACCAACCCTGGTCGATAGTTAAATATTGAGTGAATTAATCAAGACGATATTTTACCCAACAGTTGGAACTCACATTCTAGCCCTAGATGTGGAAGACATATGCTTTGTGACTAGATTTCCTCGGAGGGGAAGTCCAGTGTCACTTACAGGTCCTCTCGGTAGGGAGATATCCATTAATGACCTCATAGATGAGCATTGTGTCATTGGAACAAGGTCCCAAGGGGGTAAAATAAAACATATTGTGAATCAACCTTTGAGATCCATGGCCTTCATGATAGAGAAGGTGTTGGTTGTGGAGCCTAATCTTCCAGATTCAGAGATTTTATTCCTTCACATTTGTACCCCAAGTTTACTATACACTCGTTCCCCAACTTTGGGGTTCGTGGTAGCTCCCTGAAAAATGGGTTTAGGGGGCAACGCCCCCGAGATACGGGGGTTCGGGGGCAGCTCGCTCGAGAAATGGGGGTTCGGGGGTGAAGTACCCAAGAAACATTTTTGAGACGTTTGATGGCCAACAGTTTTGCAGACCCATGGTATTGGGTTAACTATAGTATCCCATGGTATTTCCCCTATAAAAGAAAATAATTTTAATACGTATGGGTATGGTATGGTATTGTATTGTATTGTAAACAATCTCTATGATTGTGTGAGAGAGACTGTGAGAGTGTGAAGAGAAAGTGCAGCGGAGTTGCTGCAGGTTGTATCCCTTCATCTTTCTAGATGCTAATAAAAGGATTGGAAATTTATTTGTGGACATAACCCATCTCTTGGGTGAATCGCGTTATATCTATGTCTCTCTATAATGTGTTAAAAGTGTTTTTGCATCTTGTTTAATGATTTAACTGTATATCTGTTATTGCTCCGTGGTCCTATTTCTAACAAAAGGTAGCAGGTAGTCGATCTCCACACCAGAATACCCATGCACATATGTTAAATGCATTGGATTGCATCTATCCAAATGTTTTCAATTGGAGTGGGGGATTATTGGTCAGTCTCAAATATCAACTTACAAAGTGCAGATGAGGTGAGCTCAAATAGTTTGGTTACGGAGCGGTGGTGGTATATTTCTTTCTCGAGAGGTTACCCTTACTACACCCACATGTGCCTCTTAACATGATATATGTTGAGGATTCATGGATGCTATAGTGGGTGTTATATTTTTATCATTCAAGAGAATAACATGCACAACAATAAAACACAAGAGAAAATGAACACAAAGATTTTTCTCAGGGAAACCATAAAGGAGAAAACCCCGCAACTTCCTCAGAGATAGAATCAGCACCAAAAGTAAAAGCTGAAAACATAAAGATGATCTCCCAACAGCAGTAGTCTCTCTCTTTGATCCCAACAACTTCTCTCTCACTCATGCGCCCCAATGAGTGAGTGTGTGTGTGATAAATAAAGAGGCTCACTCTCTATTTATATTCTTTTGTTCACTTGAAATCCACTCCAACATGTCGGCCTCACTTAACAATTACTTACTAGAGCTTACATCTCTAGGAGTGTCTAATAACCCTAGTGCCCCACAACTTGTGGGGACTTTGCCTCCTCCAACCAACAAGGAGGGTTATCCTTAACACAACGGTGTGGACTATTGCCCCGACTTATAATGAATCACCTAGGGTCGACTTCTCTATGATAGTACAATAACCCTAGGGCCCCATAACTATGGGGACTTTAACCCTTGACCAATAGGAGAGTTATCCACAATGACTTGACATGACTTTTTTACATTATAGAACCTCTCGATGGGAACATTAGGGCATGACATGACTCAATTACATTACAGATACTTCCCAAAATAAACATTAGGGTACAATACATAAGATATACAAGTGAATACATTCTAAAGTTACAATTACATCAACACTCCCTCTTAACTAGGAAGGTATTCTCTCGACACAATTTATCAGCACAAGTCTTCTTCTCTGTATCATCTGGGTCATCATCGAGTTCTCATCATCTTCAAGTCATATTCATCTGGATCTGGATCATCACTAGATCTGGATGATCATCACTGGATCTGGATCATCACTCGATTTGGATCATCTTTGCTGGATCAACATCACTAGATCTGGATCATCACTTGATATGGATCATCATCACTAGATCTGAATCATCACTCAATATGTATCATCACTACTGGATCATCATCACTGGATCTAGATCATCACTCGATTTGGATCATCACTGCTGGATCATCATCACTGGATCTAGATCATCACTTGATCTGGATCATCACTGCTGGATCATCATCAATGGATCTAGATCATCACTCAATCTAGATCATCACTGCTGGATCATCATCAATGGATCTAGATCATCACTCAATTTGGATCATCACTACTGGATCATCATCACTGGGTCAACATCATAGGTTCTATCTCATGATTCTTCTTGTCATAGGAAGTTCTATAGAGCTAGCCCTTTTTCATGCTGGTTGTAGGCCTAGCCTCCTTGTAGGTCTTCTTTAGCACTTATGTCTGACCCTAAGTCAGAATGGCCAGCACTCACATCTGACCATGAGAGGAACACATCCAACACCATGTCAGAAAGGCACAGCACTTACATTCACTAGCATGATAGTACACAACTACTATCATCTGTGAAAAGGCATAGCACTCACATCTAACCTTAACTCGTTAGAAAGGCACAACACTCACATATGACCTTGACTCATCAGAAAGGCACATCACTCACATCTGACCTTGAATTGTCAGAAAGGCACATCACTCACAATCACCAGCATGATAGTACAAAACTACTATCATCCGTGAAAAGGCACAGCACTCACATCCACTAGCATGATAGGACACAACTACTATCATCTATGGAAAGGAACAACACTTACATCTGACCTTGACTTGTTAGAAAGGCACTCAGTCCTAGACTAAGGGTTCCTGGTAACTGACTAGGTGCCTCCATTCAAAGAATGGAAATAGCCCTTATGTCTGATCATGTAGGAACCAATCCTATAGTCATATAAGAATGGATCAGTGCTCACATCTGGCATGGAAGGAACCAATCCTCTCACCATGACAAAATGGCAACAACCCTTATATTTGATCAAGTGGAAACATGTCCCTCAATCACATAAGAATGGCCCTACACTTATATCTGATCATGTGAGACTACATCCCATAGTCATATCAAAGTGGCCCTCAGTCCTAGACTAAGTATTCTTGGTAACTTACCAGGTACCTCCATTCATAGAATGACAATAGCCTTATATTTGATTATGTAGGAACCAATCCTACAGTCACATCAGAATGGCTCAGCACTCATATCTGACATGGAAGGAACCAATCCTCTCACCATGACAGAATGGCTAAGCCCTTACATCTGACCAGGGAAGGAACCTAATCCTCTCACCATGTCAAAATGGCTCTAGGTCTCATCATTTCCCCTTGGAGGGAACCTTGATATGGAGAACATCAAGCTTCTCCATGAAGTACTCAAACTTCACTTTGGTCATTTCTAGCATAGAATCACATCAGGGCTGATTACGTCCAAGGATGACCTGCGAGCTTCGTCGGGACCGATTACATCCGAGGACAACCTACAGGTCTGTTTACATCTGAGCAACCTACGAGCTTTGCCAGGATTTATGCTCAGACAACCTATCTCACTGACTATGCTAGAACTCCCTCTTTCGAGAGATCTCGATCTGGATCACATACTAGGGCTTCACTGCTCCTCTCTCTCAAATAACAAGTGGCAACATCTTTTGTCTTAGCCATATTCAGTGCCATGCAGGACTCCATCCTGCCAAAACAATACATCACACTTGATCCCATACTAAACTAGCACCTCAAAGTGCTCTTCCTATCAATGGCACTGCCTGCCCAATACGAATCCACATAACCTTCCAGATTAATCTTCTGATACACCTCATACTTGATCCCATACTCAACTGTACCCTTTAGGTACCTCACAGAATGATTTGTAACCATTAGGTGAACATGTATCAATGTGTTCACAGCAAAGCAAATATATGGTCTTGTAATCATCAGGTACATTAAGGAACCAATCATCTGACGATACAACGTAGCATCAACCATCTCTGGTGAAGCAACACTCAATAGCTTCAGGTTCGATGCCATAGGTGTGGTCATGGTCTTGCAGTCCATCATCCTCAACCTCTTCAGGATCTCTACTACATACTTCCCTTGTCCACACCTCCATGCCTAGAATGTAGTGCATCATCCCCAAGTTCTTTATCTCAAACTCAGCAGCAAGTCTTCTTCTTGCAAATTTAATGAGTTCCTCTTTTCTGTTAGGAACAATTCATCGACATATAACAGGAGCATCACTGGTCTTTCGCCTTCAACCTTGAAGCAAAGGTTGGAATCCTTTTAACTCTCAATAAATCCTAGAGTCATCAGTAATCTGTCCATCCTGTTGTACCATGTCGAAACTCAAGATATTCTATAGTGACTCCCTCTGAAGTGGAGCATCATACTCCCCCTGTCTTTCATACTCTATGCACTGAAACATTTTGTACCGGAGTGACAAGTAGCTTCCTATGCTACTAATATTCTATGTATCCATCTAGTGTATACACTTTCATCTTCAACCTTGTAGCAAAGGTTAAGATCTTCATCAAGCTCATCATGTATGTGTTTCAACTCCCACTGGCTGCAAATGTCTCTTCATAGTTTATGCCTTCTTTTCATGAGAAGCCTCATGCTATGAATCTTTCCTTGTATCCCACGATGTTTCCATCTACTGCATGATGGAACTACGAACTTCCCTTCATGTATCAATACTGCATCCTAGACATCATTCTTCTTGAACTAGTCTTCCCTTTCTTCTTGGTTACTTCTTCATAGCTGGAAGGTTCTGCATCAATGATGTCGCTGCATTCATCATATTATTCTTCATCTTGAACTGTCGTCACTTGCTCTTTGGAACAAGTCTCATCCTTCTTTGCTTGTAGGAGATTATGTATGCGATCTTTCCTACAAGTCAAATGCATTTGTATGGTTAGAAACATTTCATAAGGAATATTCATACTGGAAAATTTTTATGAATAAATATATGATCATGCAACTACTTTAGCCAATACAACATTCATCCATATCTCACGGAAACTTTCTAGATGCCTTCCATCTCCACTAGGACAACATTGAGATTGTACACTAATCCAATATGTCAGCAAAGAGGTTTCATTCTAGATAAGCAGCAATGGAGAGTTTTATAGCACCATGAGCTACTTACCCATCACATGCATATTAGTAGTATACTATTATTAATGCAAACATTCTATCATGCATAATACATTAACTGAATATAAACAAGTGCATAACAAAACAATATCATGAAATGACAATTGAATACTTATCTTTATTTGTTTCATGGGTAGACTCCTTCTTGAGCCTTCAGCTTTATCATCTTCCTCATTCATAATAGCATCGCTTCTTATCCAAATGCTAAGATGGATAAGAGGTTCTTCAAGATTTGAGTCCTTCACATTCCTCATCGCTTGAGGGATCTTATTTGGATGGTGAGAGCTTGATCTTCAGTTGCTCCCATCTTCTCTTCTCTTATTATGAGTCGAGCTTCTTCTTCTTGTGTGTGCTCTTCCTAGAGTCTGCTAAAAGTAATCACTTCCTTTTGGCACACATTCCTCACATGAATGAATCCCATGATCATGGGAGGCCATTCAAGGTGGCTATCATCACTTCTTCTTCTACTGCTACAAGTTGTTCTTTGATTTGAGAGACCCTTGTGAAGTATGACTGTATGGTCTCTGTATTATGGATCTTCACATTCTTCAACTGGTTTCTTAAGGTCATATTCTGATTTATGTTCTTCTCTTCAAATATCTTGGTCAAGGAATCAAACATCTCTTTTGGTGTCTTTAGGGAAGACACTTGTGGTACAAGTTGATCCATGACTGAATCAGCAATGATCTTCTTGGCCTTGACCAAGTTCTTCCGGTGTAAGGCCTTTAGCCTCATCTCCCTCTGGAACTGAAACCTCTCTACTTATGTAGGTGTCCAATTCATTTTATTCAGAGAGATCATATAATTCCATGCTCTGGAAGTTGTCAACCTCATCAAGTTTATCATTAGGCTGATGTGATAGATCACTTTGAAATGGGAACCTCAAATGAAAATAGCAAAAGATTAGATCTTACCGATTTGAGGTGTCCGTCCTGGTTCCGGAGCTGGTTGATCTAGGGTTTGTTAGTGAAGCCTTAATTTTCAAAACTTGGAATATTTCAAATTTTATTGGACAGAAATATAGATCTCTTCAAGGTGAGTTGTCGAATGTACTCCTTTTCTGAAAACAGTGGAGGGAAGCTCCCGGAACAGGAAGCCCTAGTTTTCCAATTTCTTCTGCAGAAATGCCTGATACTATTTCTATGATATATCTAAAATTATGGCTCCTGCATGTCTAAAACATTGCATTGAGGTATCCTCACCAGTCCCTATTCCAACACCACAGGTTTCATCAGAATTGATTTCACCAATTGGGAATTATGATCATTTTCTCAAGGTGACATGTTAATGGACTGTTCAGAACAACGAAGTTGTACTGACTTCCATGTGTCACTGTTTCATCTTCTGGATCTGAAACTTGAACCACAGAAATTAAAGTCCATGCCCTTTCTGGAACATCTTTATAAATTTCATTTGTACCTTTATAGCCCAAGATATAGCAATTTGTCCCAGGTGTCCTGTTTAGGGATGAATCCTGGAAGAGGAAGGAACCCTAAAGTGAAGGGATCATATCTCCGAGAATATAAATAATATGAGGCTGAATTCTAGATACAGTGTAAAACAAGATTTTATCTTCAGCCTGTGAAATTTGCAGCTCCTGATCTTTCTCCAATCCCGAGATATAGTGAATGTACCAAAACGTATCATTTTTAGTATTTAGGGTTTTTCCAGCTCGGAGTCAAACTAGGGTTTGACTTTCCCAGAGTTTCACCCAACCAAAAATCTTGACCCAGGTCTCTAAAATTCAATTTTGATGAGGAGAGTAATCCTATGCTAGGCTCACTAAAAAGTTCTTCTTATGTAGAAAGCCCTAATTTTCCACACCAAAAAATGAAAATGCTCGAAATTGAATTCCGCTTCAACAAAAAGATGAGCCCTTCAATGGAGAGTGAGCCTAGCATACTTTTTCTGATGGATTGTGGAGAGAGACCCAAATATTAAGAATCCCTAGTTTCTGCAGCTACACAATGTCTTCTTCTCAGGTTAGCTCTGATACCATGTTAGATTTTTATCATTCAAGCTAGCATTATGATCTTAGGATCTTATCTAAGAGAATAACATGCACAACAATAAAACACAAGATACAATGAACACAAATATTTTCCTCGGGGAAACCATAAAGGAGAAAACCCCACAACTTACTCAAAGATAGAATTAGCACCAAAAGTAAAATCCAAAAACATAAAGATGATCTCTCGACAGCAGTAGTCTCTCTCTGATCCCAACAACTTCTCTCTCACTCATGCACCCCATTGAGTGAGTGTGTGTGTGATAAATAGAGAGGCTCACTCTCTATTTATATTCTTTCATTCACTTGAAACCCACTCCAACATGTCTGCCTCACTTAAGAATTACTTACTAGAGCTGACATCTCTAGGAGTGTCTAATAACCTTAGTGCCCAACAACTTGTGGGGACTTTGCCTCCTCCGACCAACAAGGAGGGTTATCCTTAACACAATGGTGGGGACTATTGCCCCAACTTACAATGACTCGTCTAGAGTCAACTTCTCTAGGATATTCTAATAACCCTAGGTCCCCACAACTACGGGGACTTTAACCCTTGACCAATAGGAGGGTTACCCACAATGACTTGACATGACTTATTTACATTATAGAACCTCCCAATGGGAACATCGAGGCATGACATGACTCAATTACATTACAGATACTTCCTGGAATAAACATTGAGGTACAATACATACTATATACAAGTGAATACATTCTGAAGTTACAATTACATCAACAATGGGTAGAGGATATGGCCCTCCACGGAGGTGGGGGAGTGCCCACTGTGACCTATGGTGTAGTATTCTTTCGTTGGCTATGTGGCCAATTACTGATGGATGAGGACTATGAGTTACACGGGGGATGAATTCAGGTGTGACCCCGATCTTCCCTTACCGAAGGGTGAGCAGTGGGATGATCGAGGTGATAAAAACACTACCACATAATTTTTTTATTTTTATGTTATATTCCATTTTTTGTATTTTTATGTTGATACTAAGACATACCTTGCAAATTTGCAGACATAGGTCCGTCGATACCTACAGGGGCCTCACCCATTAAGAGGTGGGGTATGTTCAGGGATATGGTTGTGAGGAACGTCAAGGAAGAGGAGTAACTTCAAGAGATTGAAGTTAACCTCTAGATATTGACTGTGGGAGTCCCAAACATTTCCATTGATGACCTTCCTAGGCGTTATCAATGCCATACTGCAGGAGTGTCGGGACTTTTTAGGAGGTTACTCCACTGAGTGGCTCGTGTCGTGATGTGTTATCATGAGCACAAGTATTAGTCCAAAGAGACTTCCTCATTTTTGTATTGTATCAACACCGAAAGCGTTGAAGCTTCATATTTTCACCTTTTATTGTACTAGAAATTCGATGGTTCTAGATTTTGTATATATTAGAATCTTATGATTTCAGTTTGTATATCAGTATCAGTTTATATATAAAACGTTTTTATTTACATAAATGTGTGTGCGCGATGTGTTATGTGTATGAATGGATACTTATGTGTTTATGTAATTTTATACATGTAATAAAAATTAGTAAAATGAACTTCAAATATGAGCCAGATACCAATCCAAAACATATTTTTCCAGTGAATCAACTACCGCATTTAAATGTCTTGGGATGTGATGGTAAGAAACATGTTCAAAATACCTCTCCAAAATTCGAACTCTTCGGAACGTACGAAGGAGTAAATGGTTTCGTATGGTGTAGATTATATTTAACTATTGAAAAACTAACTCTAAATATAGATAGACCCTAATCTAATTCACATCATTAGGAAGATATTCAGTCAACAAACCAATCACTGCATGGTACTATGCAAGATTGTTCGTAGAAGGACCCAAATAAGTTACTCTTGAGACCACCAGTAGGGGAATACAATACCCATGCTGCTGATGCAAGGTTTATAGTAGAACAACTAGCACCATCCGCAAATCTAAAATAAGAGGTCATATTTTCATTTTAACACAACACTATATAAGCAGGCTTAGGTAAGAAACATCTTACATTCATACCAAATTCACTCTTCAAACTATGCATAACACTCTATAAACACTACATACATAAAACACTATCTAGTATATAAATACTATATACTAAATGACCTAGGCATAGTATTTCTTGAGTTAAATCTAGTTTCGGGGCTCACGTAGTGTATCCCATCATAGTCTACAAGTTTGTATGCTCCTTTCTCTAAGACACGAATGAAAACATAGGGTCCATGCCACATGGATTCCAATTTTCCACCCCCCAAATTATCGTGCTTCTAGTCTGTTGAGGCCTGGAAATTCGCAGGCAACAACAGCAAGGGATTCTCCCTAGTCAATGTTCCCAACTAGCCCGTGACTATTTGGTATAGGGAATCCATCCAGTTTGCGGTCCGGCTACCGTAGGTCAAGTAAAAAAAACAAAGGTTTTACCAGTTGCATCTCGGTCCACCGTGTATTTTTGTATTTTTGACTTAAGTATGATATGCACGTGCCTAATTAACCATGCAAGGGGATAAGGATGCAAAGAGTAGTCACAATGTGCTGCGTAGGTTCTTACCTCTTGTCTTAAAACTCACAAGCATCCAAATCACATATATGCAAGAAATTAAATACTAACTAAACTATCTCTAGAGAGCTGGATTAATTCATGAGTAATGCAATACTGTTCATGTGTTATGGCAAATCATAGATAGCTATTCTTATAACCAAACATATAAACATGAATAAAAGGATACATGATAAGATAGCTCATCAACAGTTAAACTCCCATTACTCATAGTGGAAAAACATCTTAAAGGTACTGAAGAACATTCAGGCAAGAACATAGGTTCAGGAAGTTAGAACGCTCTTACAGTTACTGAGACACAGTTGAAAACGAAATAGTTCACATTCAACATTGCTCATTTAATCACATTGATACATTCCACATAACACTTTATCCAACAGGCAAAAATTGCAGTCTCTGGTTGCAAGACGAAATAGTTTCTCTTACAAGCATTTGTTTACAAGTTTTTCCAGGGAAAAAGCCCCTGTAACTTCTAACTTTCAAATATTTAAACAAAACAGTAGATCACTTGGGTTCCCCCTAAACGTGTGACTTTTCAGTTCTTCGAACGTTTCATATCCCTCCTTTCATCTTTTCTGCGCATACTCATGATCGGCTGAGTAACTGACGGACCTTTCAGAGCTGCGCCTTTGTTGCTTTCCATTTTTTGTCTTTTACTTTGCCTGCGCCCCTTGAGATCCTACCTCCTATCTGTACCTTCGTGCCACGGCAATATGAAAAGTCTTTTGGATCTTCCTGCAGTTAATCAATGTGTATCATTTACCGGGGTTGCATTCTAAAACAAAACGTCAAACTAAATGAACTAAACGGCTAATCTAAAAAAAATAGCCAGGTGCACCACTTGAGAATTTTAACAAACGCCGACACCACTACCTCGTCCACCTACAATCTCGACAGGCATTATCAACGACGAAAAACAGAAAACTCATCGGCGGCTCAAAATACTAACATCGGAAGGGTAGATTCATTCACCACCACATATGCGGGTCTTAAAAGTGGTGGATACTGCGAAACAACTTAAGCCTATCGGAGTCGGGAAAGATACGACCTAAGATGCGGGTGGGAAAGTTCTCAATTGAAAGTCGGAAATACATTGACATCGGCAGATGAGTGCTTTGCACAGCTGCAACGGCGGAAGAGAAACGACTACGGTCATGCGATTACAAGACCAGCACGTGTCGACGGGTGGAGCGCTTTACATTTCGGATGATTAGCTGCTTTGGGAGCTGCAACAGTGGAAGCAAAAAGGTTATAGACATGTGACTAGCATCGGAGGGCAGAGTGCTTTATACTTCGGGTGGCTAGCTGGTTTGGGAGCTGCAACGGTGGAAGAGAAAAGGATACAACTTCCGATCAAATAAAAATTTCACTCCCGATCACTAAAAATATTAAGTGTTCAAAAAGCTTTAAAATTTAGTGATGGTCAAAAACCTGTTCATCTCCGAAATAGCGGCCCTTCAAAGAACGATTAACAAAACCAAAAACAACTTCAAAACACACGCAACTTCCAAAAATCAGGACGAGAGTTAATCTTCAAAAAATCATTCAAAATTAAAGCATGACCAAAAAATAGTTCACGGACCCAAACGATTCAAAGCAACCCTAAATGATGAGGAGGGGACCAAAATTTGAAAAAATTGGGGAGAACAGTTGCAGCTGCAACAATTGGTGACTACCTAGTGAACCTACATCTCTAGACAATTACTTCCTTAATTAACAGACTGTTTAACAATAAAATCAACATGTTGAATTCTTCTAGATGTATGGGTTTCCCAAATGGCAGGTATATGAGCTTTGAATCATTGAGGGTAGTCCAATTTAGGAAAATGCAAACCAAGATTTCAAAGTCAAGATAAATCTTTCGAGGCCAGAAATATGACTTTCATTTTTTTCCCTCTATCTTCGGGTAGCTTCCAGCTTGGACACCATAGGATCGTAACATATGGTAAACAGAGATATTCATTTGTTCCTCATTCCCATGCCATTTTGCACCTTTTTTGTGCTTTTGGACTTTTTTCCCTTTTGAGTCCTCCTCATGCCTTTCTTTCTAAATTTTTTATTCAAGCTCCTCTATCCATAGTGTCCTTTTGTGTGAGAGAGGTATGGAATTTTCATCTCACGGACGGAGAAGAACTTTTGGCAATTTTATACTCATATGATTTAGTACTTTGTTTTGATACATATTGCTTTCTTAGGAGTATTGACTCTTCTTAGCCTTTTGGCTTTCAATTCATGGCATGGGATCATTTATATATAATATACTGTTTACCCTGTTTCCTTTCCACGGGTCTCTTACTGTCACCCCCTAGGACATATTTTAAGTGTGAGATGGATGGAGCCTCGAAATAGTATTCCAGACCCTTTAATCTTGAGTCACTTTATAGGGATTAAGCAGGACTTCAATGCGTTCATAGCCATTTAGAAAACTGCTAACTAGAAGAAATTCTATCAGATAAAACCATAATACATAGTCTTATAATCAAGGATTTTAGTTAGTCCAGAACTCTAATGCTCTCCATGCAACCAAAGCTTGCTTCTTTTTATTAAAAATCAAACAGAAAATTTAAACTAAAACAAAACTAAACTTCATGACTCAAAGACTCAAAAAGACGGCCAAGCCAGATTATTTATATACAAGACAGAAGAACTCAAACAAAACTTAGGAAAAATAAGGCTTGAGAACCAAACCATTTACTAGTAAGTTCTCTTCCCACCCTTGTAGATCTTGCAACTTATAAGTAGAAGGGCCAAGCTTTGTCGCAATCTGAAAAGGGCCTACCCACAACTGCTGGAATTTAGTATGCTTTCCTTTCTCATCATGGGGATGGTCCCATTTGAGAACCATATCTCCCACTTCAAAGTATTTTGTTCCTGCCTTATGTTTGTCGAACAATCTCTTTATTACCTCCTGCTGTTGCTTAAAGCGCTCTCTGGCTTTAGATCTAGCCTCTTCTGCTTTCAGAAGATTACATATCCTCATCTGCAAAACTTCATTCTCCGACCCTCTAGACTCTTGAGCTATTATGGAGGAGGGTAGCATGATATTGGGTGGAAGAATGGCTTATTTACCATACACAAGGGTAAACGATGACACTCCTATCGTAGACTTGGGGGTGACTCTATCAGCCCAAAGGGCGTTTGGTAGCACTGAGTGCCAACTCCTCTAGTTTTCTATCATAGTCTTCTTTAAAATTCTAATCAGATTTTTGTTAGTAGATTCAGCCAGGCCATTTCCTTATGGATAGTTATTAGCAGAATAATGCAATTTTATCCCTTTATCATGAGAAAAAGCAGTTAATTTAATTGATGAAAAGTAACTAGCATTATCAAATACTAACGAAACTAGAACTCCAAACCTGGTCATGATATGGTCTTGTAGGAAGCTGATGACCGCGCCCTCATTTATTTTGCGTAGCGGGATGGCTTCAACCCAGTGAGTGAAGTAATCAGTTGCAGTCAGAATGTACTTATGTTGTAGGGAAGAGTTCGGCTTTATCTCCCCAATAATATCCAACCCCCATTGCTTGAATGGCTCCGAGATCATTACAGGCTTCAGTGGTGTAGCTGCTTTAGATTGTCTTCCACCACACCTTTGACAGATGTCGCACTTCCTAACATGGGCGTGTGCATCTTTGAAAAGCATGGGCCAATATTAACCTACCCTGATAATTTTGTGTGTTGTAGTATCTCCTGAAAAATGTCCCCCGGCAGGCCCATCATGCAAATCTGTCATTACTTTCGTTGCATCTTCTTTTTCTAAGAATCTAAGAAGAACTCCGTCGTAGTTTTTTCTGAATAATATTCCTTCAACAATTTGATAGGAGGCTGATTTGAGACGCAACGCTCTCCTTTGCTTAGAAGTCCAATGTTCTGGAAACAACCCTGTCTGCAGGTAATGCACGAGGTCACTATACCAAGATTCGGGGGCTATAAACAAAGGACATTCATCCATCAAATGTAATTCATCCTCATCCTCCCAAGCAGGTTCTTCATTGTTCCCATTTTCAGTCATTAGTTTGCACAACCCCTGCCCTTTAACTATAGAAACAGGCTTAAATTCAAGGTCATACTCTTGAAGATATGTTACCCAATTGCCCCTTCTTTCTCCTAACTCCTTGTGTACAAAAAGGGATCTCACAGCTGGGTATGGGACGATCACCTTGGTTCAATCTTTTAATATGTAGGGCCTGAATTGTTTCACTGCTTTGAATACTGCATAAGCTTGTTTATCAATAGCCGGGTGGTTTAATTCGGCCCCTTGTAGACCAGTGCTCATGAAAGATATTGGACATTCATCCCCCCCCATCTTCTTTTTGAGTAAGCATAGCTGCTAGTGAATCATCGGATGCAAAGGTATACAGAATAAAATCTTTATCGAAATCTGGGCTTTTTAGGGAGGGTGCGTGTGCAATAGCAATTTTAATTTTGCTGAATTCATTCTTCTCAATCTCAGTCCATTTGAAATGTGCACTTTGCTTCACCATTTGTTACAGAGGTTTGACAATCTGGGCAAAATCTGGCACAAATCTTCGTATGAAATTTATAGTTCCCATAAATGATTGCATCCCTTTTTTATTATGGGGCAAGGGGATTTGTTCAATGGCCTTAATTCTCTTTGGATCTATAGAGATTCCCTTTTTTGAAACTATGTGACCCAGCAACTTGCCCTCCGTGACCGCAAACACACACTTCTTGGGGTTGAGTGATATGCCATATTTCCGACAGCGTTCAAAAATCTGCCTTAAATGAAACATGTGCTCTTCTCTCCTCTTTGAGAATATCATAATATCATCAAGGTACACTACAGCACTATGGCCAATCAGACCGCAGAAAGCTATGTCCATAGCCCTCTGAAATGTAGCTCCAGCATTTATAAGCCCAAAGGGCATTCTTCTGTAAGCGAAAGTTCCCCATTTGGTCCTGAATGTTGTCTTCAACCTGTCTTCTTCGGCTACTAATACTTGATTGTAGCCCGAGAAACCGTCCAATAAAGAAAATAGTTCAGAACCTGAGACCATTTGTAGTAGTTGCTCCATGGCTGGAACAGGATAGTTATCTTTATCTAAAGCATGGTTCAAATTCTTGAAATCCATGCATAGCCTGATTTCTCCAGATTTTTTTCTCACTGGTACCAGATTTGATACCCACTCAGAATGTCTGACCTTAAAAATGATGCTAGCATCCAATAATTTCTTCACTTCACTCTGAATCAGTGGTTCCAATTTTGGATGCATTTTTCTTAAAGGTTGCTGATAAGGTTTGACACTAGCTTTAATGGGAATAACATGCTGGATGATTCTAGTGTCATGTCTTCAAATTTTCGTATGTCCAGGCGAAAACATCTTTATATTGCTTAAAAAGGCTGATGAACTTATCTCTTTCTGCTGATGAACAGCATTTGCCTAGATTGACATATTTAGGATTTGTTTCAGTCCCTAAATTTATCATCTCGAACTATAGAGATTAGCTGTGAGTCTTCACGTTTGCAGGTCTTCTAAACTTTTCATTCAGATCGAACATTCTTTCTAAGGTTTTGACTCCTTTAGGGATGAAATTATTGTACTTCAGCTCGGCCTGATGTTCTTCATCATCTATAATCGCCCCTTTAAATACTTCGTCATTTGTTAAGCATTCTATAATCTGTTGGCGATCATCGAACACTCATAGGTTGGTGATCATATCAGGGACCGATGGCCTAAAAAGCAATTCAACGGAGCATCGATTATTAGTAGGCACAAGCCTAGCAGCGGATGTGGCTAATAAGTCAGCCGCTGCATTTTTTATCCTTGGAATTGATCTAATATTAAATGCATCAAAACATTTGAGTAGGTCCCATACCTCATTTTGATAAACCTTTAAGTGAGGAGAAACACAATGTATTTGATTTCGGATCTGTTTTACAATTATTTTAGAATCTCCAAAAACTTTTAGATTACTTACCCTTAATTCGATTGCCTTCCTTAAGCCCTGCACCAGTGCTTCATACTCAGCTGTATTATTCGTACATTCAAACTCTAATCTACATGAAAGAAAATGTTTATTCTTTTGGGGGTCAATCAAGACATAGCCGGTCCCTGACCCTTCTAGCGTCTTAGAGCCATCAAAAAACAAAGTCCATAAATCACTAACTACTGTATGTGAATCTATTCCTACTGCTAAGTCTACTATTTTACAGTCGATTTCATCAGCCTGTGAAAATCGAAGGAGATCAGGCTGGGTGTCTGACGTGTTGCTGGCTTCTTCTGCTTGGTAATTTCTTGGTTCCAACTCAATAAAATAATTTCCCAACACAGAATCCATTGGTTCATTCTTCTCTTCAAGTCGAGTAACGTTGTATTTCATGTGAGGCTCCCTCAAAATCTTAATTTGGTTCGGACTTCCTTTATACGAAAGCCACAGATGTGACCAATCAGAGGCAAAATATCCATTTAGTTTCACTGACCAGTCTCTGCTAAGGACAAGCCCATAAGTGTCTGGTATATCGGCCACCACGATATCAATGACTTGGCACACCTTATAATTTGACGATAGGTGGATCAGGAAATCCTCCATCTCACCAATTACCTTTACATCCTTCCTATCCAACTAGACAACTCTCCAAGTGGATGGCTTAGGCTGCCCATTTATCCTTTTACAGACTGATATTGGCATGACATTAACCGACGCCCCTGAGTCTACCAGGAAATTATGTACGTTGTGATTAAAAATTTCAAAAGTGAGGAGGAAAGGTGGATGTTTGCTCTTAGACTTACCTCCAATGCTGGTTTCTCCGATTTCTTCTTCCTCTTTAGGCCAATTGTCAGCGGGCAGCCTCTCATCCAACGCTTCAAGTGCTTTCAATAGTCTTTCTTTTTATTGCGGCACTTTGCACATTTCAAATAGTGAAACGTTTGCCTTTACCTTCTTTATATCTTCCACGATGTCATAATCCATCTGTGGTTCAATGGGGTGCAGTTTATTAGCATTCATCTTTTCTTCATTGGGCTTGGCCAGTGCATCATTCTGCCTAGGATCTTGACTGGTAATGGTGAATTCAAGAATTTTATCAGCTGCGGAATTATTTTGAAATTTATTAACATTTTTCTGTAGCCTTTTGATCTTTGGGAGTATGAGACTGTCTTCTTTAACCGACCCTTGGCTCCTTGTTGTTACGTTGGTTTCCATGATTTCCTTGTACCCCCAATTCTTTTCCTCTTCAGCATCGAATAACAAAACAGAATTCCACAAAACCATGGTTTCTTCTTCTTATTCCTTCGTTGCAGTGGTACTCTCTTTTCTTTCTTCATCTCCATCTTCTGTTAATTTAGAATCCAATATCTGATTCATGACCAACGTCATTGAGTTTATCCATTGCGGACAATTCTTTTTAGAGTGGGGTTGTTGGTGGAAAGTGCAAAAATTTTCCATTCCTACCTTTGTTAAATTCATAGATGCTGAATTGTGTAGAGGAGGTTGGGATTGATTGTTGTCCTCTCTTTTCTTGTAATAGGGCTTGTAGAACTTTTGAGTTTCCTTCTCTTTTTCCAAGTCTATGATTTTATTAGAAAGCTTCTGCATCATTTTTTCCATACTTTCAAAATCCGATGATTTCTCTTCCTTAGGCTTAGTAAACAATAAGGCTTTCCTTCCCCCACCTTTCTCTCCTGACTGTTCGGGATAATCTTCAATACTTTCTCTTTCAGCCTCCACTATTTCCGCCTCTTCATAGGTTTCCTCCAAAGTAGGCTTGGCCCTTATTTTGGCAAACATGGCCAACTCAGGGCCTAAAGCTGAGGTATAATATTCAATCAGGACCTTGTCCGAAGGTTTGCTAGCTTCAGAAAAATTCTTGAGGTATGTTGCAAATCTTTGAGTAAAGCTGTGCACCTTCTCCTTTCTCTCTTTCTTCAAGGCGCATATTCCTTTCATGAGGGCTGGATGATTCTTTTGAGTCGCATAATTACTTCTGAAAATTATCTCGAAGGTATTCCAATCAGGGATAGATTTAGCAGGCAACCCAAAATACCATGATGTTGCAGCTCCTTTAAGGGTATGCAGGAATAGTCTACAAACTACATCTTCATACTCCCCAGCCCTTAACCCTTCTATTGCCAAGTAAAAACTTTGCAGGTGGTCATGTGGAATTTGGGCAGCATCTTTTCAAAGGATTGAGGTAAATCATGTAGCGGAGGTGTTATATTTAAAGGTGATCTGGCTCTCCAGGCAGGTGGTGGATTCGGTGGGTTGGGTGGTTGATTGGCATTAACGCTTGCCATGATTCTGGGTGGAGAGTGAGGAGGTGAGCAAGTAGGAGTGTGAGCAGGAGAACTGTGAGGAGTATCTGGGCCTTCCTGACTCAAAGGTAGTACAATTTCCTGTAAGGCTGTTTCTACAAGTTCTTCCCAATCCCCAACCAGCACTGAGTCTTCCAATATAGGACGATCCTTCCTTTTATATTCTCTTCTGGGAAATTCAGAGATGATCGGCAATCCTCCAATCTTCTTCACATATGCCCTGGTGTGTCTTCTCAGATTATTAACAGCTTCGTTATTCACAGAAAAAATAATGTTCTCTACTCCTTTCTTTCGGAATTGGATTATGAAGTCCACTGCTTTCTGAACTGTTACCGATGGAAAAGTCTCGGGAAAACGGGTTTCCTTGGCCAGCCATGCACTGGCGGCCCTCCTTCTAGCACCAGAAACTGTTGAGGCCTAGAAATTCACAGGCAACAACAGCAAGGGATTCTCCCCAGTCAACGTTCCGAACTAGCCCGTGACTGTTTGGTATAGGGAATCCATCTGGTTTGCGGTCCGACTATCGTAGGTCAAGTAACAAAAACAAAGGTTTTACCAGTTGTGGCCCGATCCACCGTGTATTTTTGTTTTTTGACTTAAGTATGATATGCACGTGCCTAATTAACCATGCAAGGGGATAAGGATGCAAAGAGTAGTCACAATGTGATGCGCAGGTTCTTACCTCTCATCTTAAAACTCACAAGCATCCAAATCACATATATGCAAGAAATTAAATACTAACTAAACTATCTCTAGAGAGCTGGATTAATTCATGAGTAATGCAATACTGTTCATGTGTTATGGAAAATCACAGATAGCTGTTCTTATAACCAAACATATAAACATGAATAAAAGGATACATGATAAGATAGCTCATCAACAGTTAAACTCCCATTAATCATAGTGGAAAAACATCTTAAAGGTACTGAAGAACATTCAGACAAGAACATAGGTTCAGGAAGTTAGAACGCTCTTACAGTTACTGAGACAGAGTTGAAAACAAAATAGTTCACATTCAACATTGCTCATTTAATCACATTGATACATTCCACATAACACTTTCTCCACCAAGCAAAAATTGCAGTCTTTGGTTGCAAGATGAAATAGTTCCTCTTACAAGCATTTGTTTACAAGTTTTTCCAGGGAAAAAGCCCTTGTAACTTCTAACTTTCAAATATTTAAACAAAACAGTAGACCGCTTGGGTTCCCCCCAAACATGTGACTTTTTGGTTCTTCGAACATTTCATATCCCTCCTTTCATCTTTTATACGCATGCTCATGATCGGCTGAGTAATTGACGGACCTTTCAAAGCCGCGCCTTTGTTGCTTTCCATTTTTTGTCTTTTACTTTTCTTGCGCCCCCTGAGATCCTGCCTCCTATCTGTACCTTCGCGCCGCGGCAATATGAAAAGTCTTTTGGATCTTCCTGCAGTTAATCAATGTGTATCATTTACCGGGGTTGCATTATAAAACAAAACATCAAACTAAACGAACTAAATGGCTAATCTACAAGAAATGGCCAGGTGCACCACTTGTTCTGAAAATTTTAACAAACGCCAACACCACTACCTCATCCACCTACAGGCTCGACCGACATTATCAACTACGAAAAATGGAAAACTCATCGGTGGCTCAAAATACTAACATTGGAAGGGTAGATTCACTCACCACCGCATATGCGGGTATTAAAAGTGACAGGTGCTATGAAACACTTAAGCCTATCAGAGTCCGGAAAGATATGACCTAAGATGCGGGCAGGAAAGTTCTCAATCGAAATTCGGAAAGACATTAACATTGGCAGACAAGTGCTTTGCACAGCCACAATGGCGGAAGAGAAACGACTATAGTCATGCGATTACAAGACCAGCACGCGTCGGCAGGCGGAGCGCTTTACATTTCGGATGATTAGCTGCTTTGGGAGCCGCAACGGTGGAAGCAAAAAGGTTATAGACATGCGACTAGCATCGGAGGGCAGAGCGCTTTATACTTCGGGTAGCTAGCTGGTTTGGGAGCCACGACAGTGGAAGAGAAAAGGCTACAACTTCCAATCAAATAAAAATTTGACGCCTGATCAATAAAAATATTAAGTGTTCAAAAATCTTTAAAATTTAGCGACGGTCAAAAACCTGTTCACCTCTGAAACAGCGGCCCTTCAAAGAACGATTAGCAAAACCAAAAACAACTTCAAAACACATGCAACTTCCGAAAATAAGGACGAGAGTTAATCTTCAAAAAATCATTCAAAATTAAAGCATGATCAAAAAATAGTTCACGAACCCAAACGATTCAAAGCAACCCTAAATGATGAGGAGGGGACCAAAATTTGAAAAAATTGGGGAGAACAGTTGCAGCTGCAACATAGTCATATGTCAGGACCAGGTCAGCTTCATTGAAGAGGCGAGGTTGAATGGATCGATCATATTGCGCTTTAATTCGTCATTTATGCACTTCATTAGCTAATGGATCACTTCGGCGGGTTTCATCTAGTTTTTTCAAGTACAAGAACATTTATTCCTCTAGAGTGGTGTTGGGCAGTAGTTCTACAATAAGTTTTAGAGAAGGAATTTCACATTCAATCGGAAGAGTAGCTTCTAGTCTGTACACCAACTAGAACGGGGTGAAGCCAGTAGATGTTTTAATGGTAGACCATTTAGCCCAAATGTGGAAAAGAATTGTAAGTGGAAACTGGATTTGACCTGCCCTACCATTCGTTGAAGCATGGTTTTCAACACTTTGTTGATGGATTCAACTTGGCCATTGGCTTGCGGGTAGTAGGGTGTATAATTATCATGACAAAAAACATAGTTTGGTATTTAGTTCTGATGTCATTTTGTTTGAAAACATGAACCATGTTCGGCCACAATAGCTTGAGGGACTTTGAACCTAGCGATGATGTGATTAAAAAGGAATAGGGAAACAGTTTTTCCATCTTTGACGTATGTAGGCATTTCCTCAGCCCAATTTGTAAAGTAGTCCACGACTATAATGATGTAACCATGCCCTCCAACTGAGGCAGACTTACAATGCATGAAATTGATGCCCCATTTTGAAAACGGGCCAACAACAATGATAGGATGTAAAGGAGTAGGGTGGGTGTGCTTTTTCGATTGGAAATCCTGATAGGGTGGGTATTTTTTTATGGCCTCCATGTAATCTTTGAATATTGAGGGCCAAAAGTACCCAACGCATAAAATTTTCTAGGAAGTATCTATGCCATAAATATGACCTCCACATCCTTCAAAGTGGTAGTCATTCAAGTCTATTTCGGCCTCTTTAAGATTTAAGCAACATCGCAAGATTACAACAATGCCATGACAGTACAATGTATCATTGATGATAAGGTATTACTTGGCATGATGATGAATATGACGGCGTTTGTCATGTGTTGCTTGAAGCTATAAATGTTGAGTCTGGAGATATAAAATCAGATCTCCATACCAAGGCTCATTCATATTGATGAGGAAAAGGGATTCGTCAAGAAAGAAATCCAAGGGTTGTGTATCCTCAGTGATACGGGGAAGGTCACACATGAGCTCCGTGAAGATGAGGGACTTCTTGGAACTAGGTTTTGCAAATTCTAACTCAAATTCATAGAGGATAACAATCTAGTGAGAGTATTTTCCCCCAAGCACTTGACGAGTCAAGATGTAATACATGGGGTTGGAATCTGCATATACCATGGTTGTGCGAAGCAAACGGTAGTGAAAAAACTTATTCCCCACGATGACCGTGTCCAAAGATAACTTCTCCACATGAAAATATCAGGTTTCAAAGTCAAGAAGGATCTTACTTAGGTAGTAAATCACATGTCCATCGTCATGCACATCTATTTGAACTAGTACCATGCCAATGGTGGTTAACGATGCGGCCACATACAATGAGTAATCCCTGGTATAATTGGGTGGCTTCAAGACTGGAGAAAACATAATGCATGTTTGAGAATTTCGAATGCATGTTTTGCAAGGTCATCCTAGACAAAGGGTGTGTCCTTTTCTAACAGACGCATGAAACCATGGGTGTTCTCGGCGTAGTTATAGACGAAAAAATGCAAAAAGTTTGCCTTTCCTTGCAAACTTTGAAGCTCAGTAACATTTGTAGGCAGGGTTAAGGACAAGATAGCTTCAATTTTTAGAGGGTCTATACAGATGTCATCCTTGGAAATGATGAAGCTAAGTAGTTTTCCAGTATCGACACAAAAACCATATTTGTGTGGATTCAACCTTATGTTGTAATGGTGACATCTGAGAAAAATGGCTCTCAAGTGGTCAACATGGTGATCCCACTGCTACGAGTGGGAAGGAAAATCATCAAGGTAAGGTTCCATGATGTGTTTGATGTCATAGAAAGCATAGGACATAGCGTGCTTAAAGGTAGCTCCAACGTTATTTAATCCAAAAGGAAACTTCCTATAATCAAAGGTCTCCCATGGGAAAATGAAGGCCATTTTATGTTGAGCAAATGGGAGTATATTTATATGATTATAGCAAACCACTACCATTAAAGGCATTCAAATTCATAGGTGAACGGTTGATCTCAGAAGAGCTAATAGCTCTCGAGCATGACAGAGACATGACAGAAGTTGAGGCACCTTTGTCCAACACAGTGCGATGGAATTTCTTCTCAATAGCTTTCGTGGATAGTTGGAAATCCAACTGATGGGAGAGTCTCGACTTAAAATCATCTAGTTTAAAGGTGATAATGTTACTATTTTTAGGATCCATAGCTCCGAGAACTGACAACAGGTTCTTCCTTTATGTAGGGCACATTTGGAGTACTTCGAGTAGCACGTGGTGCTTGGGACAAACCTTCGACTACATTGTAGTATTAAGAAGCCCATGCATTAGGGCTAAATATCGATTTTTGAATTGTACTCTTTAGGGACCAAAAAACAGTGTCAAGAATTGGTTTTTCAATATGAAGAGTTTTGGTAGGAGGAGGAGTGGAAACTGTAGGCTTATCAGAAGAAGTGTTATCATATTTCTTTTTTGGAGGTGGGTCATAGGTCTGAGATCTGGTTGTAAGATTAATTGTTTCACTATATATCATTTTAACCTCATATATAGAGGATAAGGAAGACCCATGAAAATATTGATGGTCAATCAACTGTTGTTGGGTAGGGAAAGGATCAGTCAAGACTATGGGGTCGGAGAAATTTTCAAGAATTTGCTGACCTAT